>QANY01000025.1:139420-203980 GCA_003255025.1 Datisca glomerata | reverse complement strand
GTTTCAACTTTAGTTTGTGTAGATCTTTTTGGGATAGTATTTTTTTTTCAGACAATTTCCCGGGCCTTCCCTTTCGTTGGAGAAATTTCTTATACATTACTGTAAAGATGGTATAATATTGTGTGTGTAGTCATTGCTCCTATCACATTCTGTCTCATGTTTTTGTAAGAGCATTGGTGGTGGTATGTTATTCAAGAATGTTAGAGAGTCTGAAAAACATTCAAATTTCTAAAATCAAACTTACCAATTTCAAAAGAAAAAAAGGTTGATGATTGCCTGATTAATAACCAAGCAAGAGAGAGATCAAAACTTCACAATTTCAATGATGAATTTTGTGTGGTTGCTATTAATATTTCCTTTTTCCTTGGAGGAAGATGGGGTTAGTTTTTAATTTAGTTTTTATTTCCTCGTAGTATATTATCTTATAGGATTGAAAATTATAAGTTATGACAATAAATTCAGTTTATTAATTATAAAACGTTTAATTATTGGAACGTATCAACATAATTATGTGATTAGAATGGTTTGAACTCATTGTGAAAATTTCATTTTTCTAGGATACATTCAAGGAAATAGAAATCGCAAAATCTTATTTAAGATCAATTCTTTCAATATTTCCTTTTTTAGAGGATAAATTCTCACATTTAAATTATGTGTGAGATGTATTAATACTATATTCCCTCCATATGAGAATTTTGATTCAAAATTATCACTAATCGGTGGTGAAAGATACCTCTTCTTTACATCAACATAAATAAAATACTATATTTAAAGATACATGTTAATAGATGACTATAAAAATACTATGTTTTCCATACTCTGAGTATCAGAAATTTATTTTCAAGGAATGATGGTTGCAACCATTTTTTCTCAATTGTGAATTAGTTGAAAGTCCTTACGAGTTCTGTGTGAACGAATTGTTTGAAGATCATGAATACGTCAATCTCTTAAAAGTCTTTATTGTCATTCTCCAACGACTATGAAAGATCTGAATTCGAGTATGAAAAGAGAAGATTAAAAAGTTGGAGTTTCTTTTAACTAATTCCACGAGGCAGTATCCAGTTGATCAATCCCATAAGTTCAACCACAAATATCAATCACAGCTTATTCTAATAGTACCTTACAGCATTCATAATTTGCTTTTCAGTTTGGTTTTGCTTTTTTACTTTTCACTTGCTGGCCGTTGAGCCACTCAATTTCACCGTCGGCAAAGTGAATATAAATGGGATAAGTGCCGTTTGCCTAATGATTCAAACCCTTCAATCCTTTATGTTTATTTTTTTTGGGAATGAGTTTTAAGTCATTATAACTCTCTTAAATTATAAGTAGCTTCAAAGAATAGAATATGTATGAGATACTATAATATGTATCCTTTTGTTCTACTATAGTTGCCTAAAGCCTGTGACAAAAAGGGTGATGCAATGTGTAGAAATAAAAGACTTGTTCTTGAAATGAGCATGTATATGTAGATACATCTGTCAGGGATATTTATTCGAGGTTCACAATAATCATATGTAAGGAGATCTCAACTCACTATGGTTGAAGCTTATCTTCCACTACATGAGTATGAACGCACTTAAGTTATTGTTGGAGCTTATCTTTCACTGCGGAGTATGGACATAGTAGAATGTGTTTAACCTTAGCAAGTGACCATGAAAACTCAATTACAAGCATTGAGCAAGTAAATAACTAGTCTTAAAGAGTTGTTTGGTGTGTATAGGACAAATGGAGGATTGTTCATGATGAAATCTCAACAGTACACATATCTGATGATGTAGAGCTATAAACCTACATATCACAGATGAAAGAACTCAAAGAATGAGAATGCCCGGGTGTGATTGCCTCGCCTAAAGGCCCCCGATACTTAAGTAAGAAGTATAGAAATATTTTGATAGAGGTTTTGTAAGTCTTCAGGGAGCTTACCTTTGGCTTTGGTTGGGGAGGGTATTTATAACCGAGGCTTACCCCTAGGCGAGGCGTGTTGGAGAAGGCAGGGTGAGGTGTCACCTCACCTCTTTGAAAGAGTCGGGGATGATATTTAATGCCCTTTGTTCACCGAGCTGACGTAAGGAGGTAACATTTAATGTTGATGTACCCCGAGCCAACGTAATGGAGGGGTAAGGTGAGTTGAAGGAGACTTGTCTGGCATGGAGGACGCAATTGGACATGCAGATTGTAGGTCCAATAGCGCGAAGGCATGTGGAAATCTGCTTTCGGCCAGTAATGATTAGAGTGACGTGGGTGCACGATCTCTTAGGCTTCCTAGACTTCAGGATCCCACGATGTCGATTCCCAAGCTTTTGGTCTCGTGCAGCTCGTGCAATGGTGTTCTTCATCACAACCTATGGTCTGTCGTCACCGACCTCCAGCTCAAGTTAGGAGGACTTGACCTCGGGCTTTGCGCTGGGGGAGTAGGAGAGCTTTGTCCAACCTGAGCCAGCGAGAGATCTCTGGAAAGATCCTCAAAGGTCTTGCTACTCAAGGAGAGGGACATATATCACGATTTTACTGAAGCTTGAGAAATATCCATAACAAGGATCATAAAATTTGAAAACAGTTTGTAGAAAAAGCATGTGATGGTATCCTCTCACAATGGCACATAGACAAGTAATGAATTTTGGAGCAAAATAAAGTGCACGCTCCAAAGAGTACTTTTGAATTCCTTGACAAAAAAGAAAGAAAGCACGTGGCATCTTTCTACTATAGTTGTTAATTGAGTAAATTACTTCAACATTCTTTAAAGTACACTGACACCTCTTTACTTATAAATCTATCAGTTATCTAAACCATTAGCTTTTGCCTAAATTTCCAAAACGACCCTACCCAAACTAATGTTTTTACATCAAAACCATTCTTTGTTCGAAGACCTCAGCTTCGAGCGAGAGTGGTGGCTTTGATTTTCTTTTATTTGAAAAAGGTTGGCGTTTATTCTTATTTCGAATCATTCATCAATGAGGTTGCTGATGTCAGGGAAGTGAGTTTTGGTTAGTTCAGGACCAGTTAGTAACATTTGTAAAAGGCTTCTTTCTTTAGAATCTCGGGATGGTTGGGCCCAAAGAAGTGATGGAATTGGAAACTATATTCCAAAAAAATTGATAATACAACAACACAGTTACAGACTTACGGTACCCAGAAATTGCAGAGAAGAAAATGTGACAGAATGGGGCTTGTTAGAGTAATCTCTTAGACATAATTGTGTCATCCATAATTTACTTGGAGACTATGACGATGCAAAATACAACAATATCAAATCAATAACAGCGAACAAGTTTCTGAATACTGCGTAGCATTAAATACAAAGAGTGTGTTTGGGAGTGCTTATACCTAAAAACATTTTCATTCAATTAAATATCACTAATTTATTTGGTAGTTTCTTGAAATCTATCTTTGTTAGAAACACTTGTTTATAAAATGTATCATATTGCTTTGTATTTTGGAAACATTTTACGAAATACCTGAGCATATGTTTTTAAAAGAAGTGTTTCTAACTATCAAAATGCATGTCAAATAATTTTTTTTATAAGAAATATGAGCTAAAATAGTATTTATTAGTACATAAACGTGCTTTCAAATAAAAGCACTCACAAACTCTTAAGTATACCCTTAACGTCGACAGACAACACACTCACAAGTCACATCATATCATAGGCATAAGGAAGAAACTAAAAGTCTTTTAGTGTTTATTGTGAATCAACCCTCGCACTCACAAGTCACATCATATCATAGGCATAAGGAAGAAACTAAAGCCTTTTAGTGTTTATTGTGAATCATCCCTGCAAGTTTTTCTATCAAACCTAGATCATTGGGTCTCCGGTCAACTATGTTAGACTTTCGTCTGAATACTTCATTCAATTGGTTTTACTCCCACTCCCCTTAATGTGGGTTTGATTTTCTCTCTAGATAATCGTTTTGTTAAAGAGTCGGTCAAAATTGTCATTTGACCAAATGAGGTCAATGAAAATCACTCCACTAGAGAGCAACTGTTTTAAGGTATTATGTTTATGTCTGATATGTCGAGACTTACCATTATTCAAATTATTCTTCACTCTAAAAAATGTAGCCATATTGTCACAATTTACACATATGGATGACAAAGGCTTTGGCCATAACGGGATGTCTTCCAGAATATTTATAAGTCATTTGGCTTCTCCACCAGTCTTGTTTAACGTAATAAATTTTGATTTCATAGTTGATTGTGCTTTACAAGTCTTTGTAGACTTCCATGAATAGCTCCACCGTCTAGTGTGAACAAATAACTACTTGTAGATTTAGTTTCTAAGTTGTTTTAAATCCAATCAGCGTCATTAAAACCTTTTTAGCACAAGTATAATGCAATCTATAGTTATTGGTGTACTTTAGGTACCTCAACACTAACACATCCCGATGATTAAGCCCTAGATTATTTGTATATCTTGAAAGCCTTCCCATTGAATATGATATATCATGTCTCGTGCGATACATGTTCTACTTAAAAATTCTAATTATTTATGAGTACTCCACTTGAGATACCCAACTCCATTTTTTCTTAACTCATAATTTTGATCAAATAGAGTCATAGATGATTTGCTTTCAAATTAGCTGAAGTTCTTTAAAATATTTTCCACATAACAAGAATGTCTAATGATATGTTAGTCAGAAATTCATTTCGCTTGAATCCCAAGAATTCCATTTGCTTGATCCAAGTCTTTCATATCAAAATAAGAAGTCAACATCTTCTAGGTGGAGGTTAATATATCCTCATTTGTATCCATTATGAGCATATTATGTACATATAAGTATACAATGACACAAAGATCACTTGTACATTTTATATAGAGACATTTATCACACTCGTTTACCTTAAAATAATTGGATAAAATAGTGTGGTCAAATTTTTCATACCACTACTTTGGCGCTTGTTTAAACCTAGAAAAAGATTTAAGAAAACTAACAAATATTGAGTTCTTGGCCCTTTACCATGAACCCTTCTGATTGTTCATATAGTTTTCTTCATAGAAGTTTCCATCTAAGAAAGCAGTGTTAACATCCATTTTGTGTATTTCTAAATTATGTGTAACTGCTATCAGAATCACTTCTATATATCAGAATCAACATTCTTATAGAAGTGATTCTTCTCACTAGGGAATAGGTTTCAAAGAAATCTATACATATCTCTTGTTGATATGATTTAACTACTAAATGAGCTTTGTACTTCTCAAAGGAATCATTGGCATTTAGATTTTGTCTAAAAATCAATTTACTGTCCATTATTTATTCCCAAGAGGAAGATAAACTATTATTTAATGTATTATTTTATATAATGAATTTTATCTACATATTAACCACCTTTTTCCAAAAAAAGGGTTTTAGATTTTGACTTTGCCACTCTATAAGTTTTCGGTTCAACTTCTGAAAAATAAATAAGAAATCTAGTCTAAAAGAAGCAGTTGTTCCTCATAGCAGAATAATACTTTGAGTACTAGATGAACTTTCTTCAATACATCTTTCAGTAAGTTGATTGTGATTCCTCTCTGGAATGGAAATACATCTTAAAAAAATTCAGCATTAATGAATTCCATAATTGTGTTGGTATCAATGTAAAAAACTTCTAACTTAATTATCAAGAATCAACATTTTACACTGTTTAATACATATCCAATGAAAATGCAATCTATAGTCTAGTTTCCAAGCTTAATTCTCTTGGGTAAATATGTATATAACCTTTGTGAGTCACCCTGACACTTTAGAATTTTATAAGATAGCAGATTCATTTAAGTGACTTACTAGTCTTCTTATATAGGGTCATGTTTTTTATGTTTGTAGTAAGCAAGCTTCCCCTCATAAATTGTGAGGTAAATGAAAACTGTTCAACATGCGATTTACCATGTCTTTCAGAGTTTAATTATTTCTGTTAGCCACATAATTTTCTTGAGATATGTATAGTGTACTAGTTTGATGCATATTCCATGGTATGCACAAAACTCAAATAATAAGGTGGAGTAATATTCCCACCCTAATCAGATCTAAGAACCTTGATCTTTCTCTCAAGCTAAGTCTCAACTTCATATCCTTGTATATCTTAAACATACCTAAAGTTTCACCTTTTGTGTGCATCAAAAAAATATAGCAAAATTTATGCTGGTCATCTATAAATATAACAAAATATTCTTTTTCTCCTATGCTTGGTATTAATTTAAGATCAACTAAATCAAGTAAATTCGCAAGATCTTTCTATTGATTTAAAAGTTTTTCTAACAAATTTAGATTCGTCACTTATTACACATTTATGTTCTTTATTCACAACAAATTTAGGCAGTAAACCTAAGCTTACCACTTTATGCAAAGATCGATAATTCACATGACCTAATTGAGAATGACACATATCACATAAGTTAATAATATAAACAAAAGAAGCAAATTTATTATTGACATCATCAATCAAGGTTACATTAAGTTTAAACAGACCATCATACAAGAACCTCTTACCCACATTCTCCTTTTAGTGAAAATAAATCTATCAGACTTAAATACATGCTTAAAACCAATCGTGCATAGTAGGGGTCTAAATACCAAAACCTACAAATGTTATGTATGTGGAGTACATTGATAATTGTGAGCTTCTTCCTAGAGGTAAACTTCATAGTCACTTTTTTTCCCTTTCATAAAAGGTTGATAGGTATATTTCATGTACCACTTTTCACCAGTTTCAACCTCTTGATAGGCTAAAAACATAGTTCTTTCACCCCATACGTTCCTTGTAGCACCGATATCCAGCCATTAGTCTTTGGTATTGGTGACAATACATAACTCAAGATCTACACACAAGTCTTGATAGTTCTTTTTTTATTGACAATTTTTTACTCTGTCTATGAGCAAATGGTAGACAAACGTAAAACGTTAACACAAAATTCAAAATGAGTATCACATAAACTAAACTATAGCTATAGACATTAAATATTCATATTTTAAACTCTACTTAATAATTCATCTTCAAATTGTTATGTAATCATTAAAAAAGTAGTGATAGTAATACTGATTTTTATTAGAAGTCTAAAAGTTTTGGGTTAATTTCAGTTACATCCACTCAACTTTTACTTTAAACAAAGATACTCCTCAACTTTCACCATCACTAAAAAAAGACATGCTATCTATTTTTCTGTTTAACCTATTGGATCAGTATGACACATTTAGAGTGAGCATGTGCTTGTGATTTGATTTTTAAGAATGAATAATCTTTAAAAATAATTATAATGAATTAATGTAAGTAAATATAGATAAAGAGATTAAAATCATACAATAACGTAAAGAGGATAAGGGAAGAAGAATCCCACACAATAATTTTTACGTGGTTCGGCACACCTTGCCTACATCCACGCTCCAAGGCTCCTCCTTCAAGTTTTCACTCGAATCACAATCTTCATCACGGGTAAAGATCAAACCTTTACAACCAATTGATATCACGGGCACCAATTATGCCTCTCACCGATTACTTCTACGGGCTACAATCACGCCTCTCATTTCTCCTTTATGGATTAATAGATTACAATAAAAAACTCTCTCAAAGAGTAGATATAGAAATTTTCTCTCACAATATCATGAAGATTTCTTCTCACAAAGTATTAAAATTTTATGCTTAATTGTTGTGTCTTCAAAGCTCCAAAGGTCCCTGTATTCATAGGTGTAAAAAATATAGCCGTTGGAGCATTACAACATGGAGCAGACGACCGCTGACTTAGTCGGTCGACTGCTGGTCCATTATAGTTTCACATATATAACCGTTAGAAAAATCAATGCTCCACTGGATGACTAATGGTGTAGGGCGGGCGATCGCTCATGAAAAGAATGCTCCAGTTTTTCTCTGACGGTTTATAGCATTTCTGAAATCCTGTAAAAACTCTTTTAACTTTTTTCATCACTTGACTTTATTTTCTCCAATCTTTTGCCATAGACACTCTTACCAATATATTCTAATATGCTTCAAATGTCCTAGGAGCATTCTTCCAACCAAGAATGAGACTTTATGAATAGTCACTTGATGTCTCAATATACTTCATTTTTATACTTCATGTGTACATCAATAATTACAATTTCTTAAAACTTGATTATAAATGTTAGTACACATTACATATTTTTTATCATCAAAATAGTTTCTATGAGAGCTAGAGTCAAAATCTACCACTTTTTTATGATGACAAAACATTGATTACAAAATAAAATAAAGGAATAATCTCCAAGAATAATTATAATGAATCAATGCAAGCAAATATAGATAAATAGATTAAATAATCATGCAATAACGTAAAGAGGAAGGGAGGAAGAATCACACACAATAAATTTTACGTGGTTTGGCACACCTTGCCTACATCCACGCTTCAAGACTCGTCCTTGAAGTTTTCACTTGAATCACGATCTTATTCACAGGTGAAGATTAAACCTTATACAACCAATTGATTTCATAGGCACCAATCACGTTTCTCATTGATTGCTTCTACGGGCTACAATCACGCTTCTCATTTCTCTTTTATAGATTAAGAGATTGCAATAAAAAACTCTCTCAAAGAGTAGATATACAAATTTTCTCTCACAATATCATGAAGATTTCCTCTAAAAAAGTATTAGAATTTTATGTTCAATTGTTGTGTCTTCAAAGCTCCAAAGGTCCCTCTATTTATAGGTTTAAAAACTATAGCCGTTGGAGCTGTACAACAGGTAACAGATGACCGTTGACTTGGCCAATTGACCACTGGTCCATTATAGATTAAAAAATATAACCGTTGGGAAAATCGACGCTCCACCGAATGACTGTTGGTGTAGGGCGGATGACCGTTCAAGAAAAAAATGTTCCAGTTTTCCTTTGATTTTATATAGCATTTACGAAATCCTGTAAAAACTCTTCCATCTTTTTTTATCACTTGATTTTATTTTCTCTAATATTTTGCCACTAACACTTTTACCAATATATTCCAATATGCTTCAAATGTCCTAGGATCATTTTTTCAACCAAGATCGAGCCTTTATGAATAGTCCCTTGATGCCTCGATGTACTTCATCTTCATACTTTATGTATACAATAATATTTGTGATTACCTACAACTTGATTATAAATGAAGTTTTCACTCGAATCACGATCTTCTTTGCGGATGAAGATTAAACATTTACAACCAATTGATTTTACGGACATCAATCACGCCTCTCACTGATTGCTTCTACGGACTATAATAACACCTCCCACTTCTCTTTTATAGATTAAGAGATTACAATAAAAAAACTCTCTCAAAGAGTAGATATACAGATTTTCTCTCACAATATCATGAAGATTTCTTCTCACAAAGTATTTAAATTTTATGTTCAATTGTTGTGTCTTCAAAGCTCCAAAGGTTCCTCTATTTATAGGTGTAAAAAATATAGCCCTTGGGGTTTTACAATAGGGAGTGGGCGGCCGCTGACTTGGCCAATCGACCTCTGGTCCATTATAGATTAAAAAATATAGTCGTTGGTAAAATTGACGCTCCACCGGATGACTGCAGGTGTAGGGAGGATGACCGCTCGTGAAAAGAATGTTGCAGTTTTCCTATGACTTTTTTATAGCATTTTAGAAATCCTTAAAAATAGTTTTCATAGGGTTTCCTTGAACCCTGTTAAAACTCTTCCATATCTTTTCATCACTTAATTTTATTTTCTCCAATCTTTTACCACCAACACTTTTACTAATATATTCCAATATGCTTCAAATGTCCTAGGAGCATTTTTCCAATCAAGACCGAGCCTTTATGAACAGTCACTTGATGTCTCAATATACTTCATCTTTATACATCATTATACATCAATATTTACGATTTCCTACAACTTGATTATAGATATTAGTACATATTAAATATTTTATTATCATCAAAATAGTCTCTATGAGACCTAGAGTCAACATAACCACACTAAAATTACCCCACTCACACAACACACAAAGGTGTTTTTGATTTAGAGTGAAAATTAACGAGGTGTGAGTATAGTTAACGTAAATTCAATTTTAATATGTTCTTAAAAATTATTATTTTTGTCAATATATTTCTAAACTTATAAATAATTTGGTTCCTAAATTTCATTTTGTCAATTTAATCCTTAAATTTACACAGTATTAACATTAACTATTTCCACCAAGAACTTTTAACTCCAGTAAAGTATTTAAACTATCCAACATAACCCTTTTCTCCAATTTCTTACGCAAAGCAAACACGTGAATGTTATGTAGACAACAGAGTAGACTCTTAATCGAGGAAATTAATTACTAATCACATAGACACACGCGCACATACGTATTGTCATCCTTAAAATTGTGCAACAGTCCAAATTGAATTTGACACATCAATTTTTCAATATTTATATATATATATATATATATATATTTGACACATCAATTTTTCAATATATATATATATACACATTAATTTTGTTAAACTAACTAATAGAAGATGAAATATAATTACTTATTATTAATAAATGTAAAGTTACGAAATACGTTTACTCTATTCTGTATCAAATCTTAATTTTATTATAAAATTGATTTTATAGCTTTTTGATTTAATATATTCGATTTTTTTTTAAATATGTCTATTCTATTTTTCATTATTTATTAGCTATGTGGTAAATTTACTATCTAATAGTTCTTCCTATTTACAATTTTAGAAGGAAAGTGAAGCTAAAACTTCTCCATCTATGATGTCTCTCCAAATTCTCTTCTTGTCATATCTCATATCACTCCTCCAAAATTATGTCTCTCCAAATTGCCCTCCATTCATTTTCATCATCAGTTTAGTTTCTTTCTTTTCATTTTCATTTCAGTGGATTAAAGTATTGGACATTAATGTATAATATTGCCAGTGGAAGGAATTGAAACTATTGCATGCATTTATATGAGACGTTATGTTATTGAAGAATTGCTTAACAGCTACAACAATTAATAAAGAGATGAAAACTGAAGACATGGAGATGGTATAAACAGAGAAAATTGGAGTTATTATTTTATCAGCCGTACTATTCACTTAATCAGTATGTTAGTTTTTATTCGTATTGTTTACTTACCAATCTTTTCACTTTTGCTAATTTTTTATACAAGTCGGAATATTTTTCATATTTAGCTTTACATATTGAATTATTAACTCACTAAATGTAAAAAAAGGTCAATATAACATTTTGTGATTCATTCTAATGTCCTTTTATTTATATTTTTTTGTCAAAGCTTTTTATTTCTATTTTAATTCCATTTTCGCGATTAATCTTTGTAGAGTTATTCACTTCTCTTTAGTTTTTGGATTTCATAGTGACAACGGATGAAAGATAGGAGCATGTCAAATGTTATGTACTATCAATGAAAGGTGATGGTGAGTTCAATAGTAAAACGAGTATTATTCACTTTTTATGGTTTTTAGCCTTAAAATTTAATTTAATAGCATTGGCCTAAAATTTGTTGGGGATATCTGTTAGAATTGTGTCCATAAAGTAAGGTGTAATAACTATTTATGAGTATTTAGTTATTTCTCTAACATTTATATATTATTAAATTTTATGAATAAATGAAAGTTTTCCTTTAATTAAAGTGTGTTTATAATTTATTTAAGTCCTGAAACTATTATTAACGTAAGAAGAGTAAAAAAAGAGGGGTCTTTCAGACAAACTTTTCTGAAATAGTTCAGAATGTTATTCGCAGTTTTAAGATCGACTGGGTATTTGAGTCCGATTATGACTGTTAGGTTGAACCAAATGATGCCGGTCTTGGGCATGAGAATAAAGACTTTAATGGTTGACCTGGACATGTTATGGAACATATTATAAACTAATAACAAATTAGTTTGGAGCAAATCCGTTTATTTAGCTCTAAATCTAATTGTTACACTTTAAGGATATTTTCGTGATTACCTTAATTCTAAGGTGAATACGAAACTTGACTTAGTTACTTGCGATCTTTGATACACCAAATAAGTGAGTTCGAATTGTCTGACAATACCTCGGCTGTTTGGATCGTGATTCAACTATGTTGGAGTTGCGTGATTCATAGATATAAATTCATGATAAGATTGTAATAACAACAATGTCACCTTATGCTTTATTGATGGGTGTGTGAATAAATAAGTCAGACATGATACTCGATGAGTCATTGAATAAGACATCGTGAACTGTCGAAGGCACTTCACTGATATATCTTTCATGTTCACAGTCAATAAAGGAGTGAAGAAAATAATAACTAGAGGGGTAAAACGATAATTTTATATCCAACTCTTGTTACTAATATTCTTGAAGGGTAACATCTTAAAATATTCTATAGACTGTGAAATAAAAATATTTATTTAAACCAACAGAAAATCTAGCACGCATGAATCGAGAGTTGATTCGGTATCAGACTTATAGTGGAGTCGTACGATGTCGGGATTAAATAGGTCAAGAATTTATGGAGATAAATTAGCCGGGTATTTGAATCTCATAGTTTTATTCATATGGGGCGATTCGGTCTCAGAAGAAGTTTATAAGGATATGAATGAGAAATAACATCAGTTGGACCAAAAATATGTTTTGGACCAAGATACATTTTCTGAACCCATATGTGATGAGTGTCATCACTAAATTAATGAAGAGTAGAATTAATGTTCAAATTAATTAATTTGTTATTTTCTAATTATTGGATAGTTATTAAAAAAGAATTAATTAATTAATTAATATGGATCAATTTAATTTACAAATTTAGATTGATGAATTTAGACACAGTATTGACTTTAAGGGAGATGTAAAAATTGGAGAGAGTAGCGTAGGGAGATGGTGAATTTTGACAATTTACAATATAGATGTATAAGTGTAAATTTCGTAATTATATAAGGTATTGTAATAGGGTTGCATTCCTAACCTATGCTTAACTTAATCACAATGTGTGATTAGTTAGAGAAAGAAAAATGTTTTCTCTCTCCCCTCTATTGTTTTCGCCGAAATCATAGTGAGGAAGAAGAAAAATTATTTTTTCTTCCTCAGTTGTTTAGAGAGCCCAAACTCTATTCCTGACAACATCATTGCGAGACATACTTCTGAATCTTATGAGTGGTTGTTGGTGTGAATATCGATTGAAGTTCTACGAATCTCAAGAACGAGGAACATGATACAATAAATTGGATCCCTCCAATTTAGAAATTCTCCATTACAAGAAAATATAAAAATTATTTTTATCTCTTCTCGATACATTTATCTAAATGTGTATGATCCTTGTCTGGTTTTATATTTTATATGATTAAAAATTTATTTTGAAAAGTTTTTGATATTCTGCCCACGAACCGTTCATGCTTCATTAATTTTTTTCATTTTAAAACCAGATCCAACAATTGGTGTCAGAGCCTTGGGTTATTGGTTATACATATTTAGTGATTAAACGTATGTATGAATGAATATTGTGATATTATCATTTATTTTTGTATGGTCGATTCAAAGCGTGTTTGTATGATTTTTTTGAATGGATCCCGATCAATTGGCTCTAAGTGTTTATTTTTAATTTTAGAATTGATGTACGTTGAAATTGAGGCATATGATTTGATGTAATTTAATTTTTGCAAAAGCTATATCTTTAAATTCCATGTAAATCCATCTTGGAAGAAAAGTCGGCGTCATTCACTGTGGCCACCACTGCTTGCCGCCGCGCTGCGCCTCATCGCTGTCCCACGCTAACCAATGCCACTGCTTGCTGTCACCACTCGCCACCGTAGGTTTCCTAATTGTGGTTTAGGAAACCTTGGGGTTTTGGAAACTTTTGGATTTAGAAAACTTTGGGTTTTTAAAATTTTTTGATTTAGGGAACCTTGGAGTTTTGGAAATTTTTGGGTTTAGAAAAATTTAAGGTTTTGGAAATCCTAGTGTTCACAAGACCATGTAGGACCTTGGGCTGGCATGGACCCACCAAACCTGTTGAGGTGCTGGACTAAGTAAGGGTTGGTTGACCCAAATAATTCGCAGAGATATATAGTTTGATTCCAAGCTCAATCCAGTCTCTAAAAATTATTTTTATTTAATTCGCTAACTAATTGAAATTTATTTTATAAATTATTTTTAAAAATAAATCAATTGATTAATTTACTTGATAATTTACTTATCAAAGTTAAAATTGTTGGAAAATTAAATTTTAAATTGACATTTGAATATTGAAACTGTGACTAGACCTTAGTAAAAAATTACTAAGAGGTGGGACTTCCTAAAAGAGAATGAGATAATTACAGACGCCGTAAAAACTAGTATTTAAATTATTATAATTTATTCATTATTCTTTTATAGGTTGTAATTAGAAATGACTCATAGAAAGGTTAATTTTAAATGTATGATTATTATTCTTCTTGTATCATCATATAACACGTCATATAGAAATGAGACTATGACAATATCAAAATGCATGTAACATGTACATGCATCATTGTCGTTTAAATTTATAATGAGTTATAATTTATAAAAGTGATAATTTTTAAATTGTGATTTAAATTCTATAGAAGTTTATAATTTTCAAAACTTATTTTTTCAAATTTATAAAGAGTTATGCTTTTTTTTAAAAAAAGGAAAAATATTCATTTTTTTTCAAAAACTAAGAGGGAAGGTCGTTTACGTTGAAACGTTCAGAACTTGGGTGTGGCATGACGATAGAGTCACCCTAGCGGTCCTCTCTTCAGTGGGAGAAACTTCAGAATCATGTCATTTTGAGTCATCGAGTTGTTTGAGAAGCTAAATCTTGTAAATGAAGTGGTGAGGCAGAACTGTTCCCGTAACGTCCCGATTCCCGAGGGTTAAACATGCTTAAAACTTCAAAAAATTCTCAATTCAATTTAAAATCCTAATTTGAGAAAATTCCCAAATTAAAAACCCTAATTTTGTCCTAATTTTAATGTTAAATACCGGAAGTATAAAATTATTTTAAGAGAATATTAACTCATTAAACTGAAATAAATGATTCATTAAACTGTAATAAAGTGAAGCATGAAAATTCATAGGACATGAAAGTTAAACTTGAATATTCATAATTTTATGAAATAACTGAAATCAAACTAAAGTCATAACGTTATAATTTAACATAAAAATCATAATCATGCTTGCTATGGCAGCCCCCCATTCCTGCTGCTCACCATCACCTGCAACACAATCATCTATGGGGTTGAGTATTAAAAATACTTAGTAAGTAAATTCACATACTAATAAGTTTCACATAAAATAAATGCAGACATTTTAACTCATGCAAATTTAATTTAACACATCCTATTAAATATCATAAAATACTTGTAATAACACAACTGATTTCATGATTAACATATATCTTGAACTTGTACGTTGTCGATACTTATATTTGCTTGATCATAGTTCGACTAGGCATATCCCTCGATTAGCAACCTAATCAGAACTGATTCACAACTTGAACTTGTAACATGAATGTGAACATGACTGATTAGGTGTCCTGAAACTTGATGTCACTTAAGGTTATCTGAAACTTAAGGACGCTAACACGTACATGGTGACACCCATCCGTATAACTTCATAACATGACGTGAACAATCTGGTTACTTGATAATTAAGGGACATGATTAAGTCTACTTCTTATTTACTTATCACTTTACTTGAATTAATATTCATAATTCACATTATCACATATACATGGGTAACACATATAACTTGTTCATGACCATAAACGATATCACTATTACGTGTATAACTCAAAATATAATCATATATAACATGGTAAATAATTTCATCGTGATATGAAAAATAAATAAAACACTCGATCATAAGATTGAACATAAAAAAATAATAAAACAATTTCACATTATATATTCTACACTTATAACATATGAACCGAATTATTATGTAAATCCACTTACCTGGATTCGTTAAAAATTAAATTTAGCAACTAATGACCTGAAAGCCAAGGATCCCAGATCACAATATATTCAGATAATATCTATAATTATTTAATTAACTAGAGGGAAAGCGAGGTTAGGAACAGGTGGAAACTGCATCAGGTGTAAATTATCAAGCGGTTCAACAAGGTTCGGGTGGTCAAAACTTGTTTGGTTCTGCTGTTTTGGGCCAGTTCGGTCTGATCGGGTTGAAATGGTTTGGTCTGGTCTGACCGATCCAGTTCGTTTTGGTCTAACTGAACCTGTTCAATCCTGTCCAATTAAACCGATCTGGTTTAGATGACCCTGCTCAAGAAAATGAAAGGAACATAGAGGGGAAAGGAAGACGAAGAAGAGAGAGAGAGAGAGAGAGAGAAAATAGAGAGGGGGAGGGAGATGAAGGGGGAGAGAGAGATCGAGAGAAGCAAAAATAGAGAGAGACAAAGACCGAGAGAAGCAGAAATAGAGAGAGAGAGATAAGGAAATGAAGTTACCGATCGTAACAACTATGAAGACGAACAATTACGATCCGACAAAAATGGTCAATGGGATGCCATAAGAGAGAACCAAATATACATAGCATGTGAGTAAAAATAAGAGAAAAGCCGAAATGGAGATGGAGAAAAATATCAAAGGGCTACCAGAAACGATGGGCGGTGGCAATGCGGCGACAACTTAAAACAGAGAGATAGTAAATTGCTGAAATCTGAAGAATAATACTCAGATTTGGGTAAATATACATATAACATTGAAATAAAAAAAAATTGAATATAGAAGAAAATAGCTTATCGGAGGAGACCAACAATGATGATGCTGTCACCAAAGGAAACAAGGAAGAATGTGAAGGAAATGAAGGGTTTCGCTGGAAAATTAGATCAAAATTTCAGATTGAAGAATCAACCAAATTTTAAGAGAGAGAAGAGAAAACGAGAAAGAAAATAGGAGAAAGAAAGGAAAGAATACTTACTTAAATTAGAACACTTTAGAAGATGAAATTGAAAAAAAAAATAAAGATGCAAAGGTGCGATTGAGGCAGAGAAGCTGCCAGAGATATAAAACAAAAAAGAGAATAACTGTTATGGAGATGGTTCATGAATTAAAAAATGGGGAAAGAGGGGTTGTGGGGGTGATTACAGGGGAGATGTTCGTGCAAAAGAGATGGAGATTGTGGTAGATACACTAGAGTGTATGCATAATGGTGTATCGATAATACGTTGTTGTAATAATGGTTGAACTGTGAGTTGAGCTAACTGCACTGTATTATCTTTTAGCAAAACCAAAATCTTGATACGTTCAAAATCCTCTAAAAGATGCTCTTAAGACGTAATAAGAGCTGCTGAATCGGTTGATTTTCGACTTAAGGCATCAACCACTACGTTTGCCTTTCCTGGGTGATAAATGATCTCGCAGTCATAATCCTTCACCAATTCCAACCAACGACGTTGCCTCATTTTAAGCTCTTTCTGAGTGAAAAAGTACTTAAGACTCTTATGATCTATGTAAATCTGACACTAACATCCATTCAAGTAATGTCTCCAAATCTTGATGGCAAATACAACTGCAGCCAACTTGAAATCATATGTAGGATAATTCTGTTCCAAGGCTTGAGCTGACGAGAAGCATATGCTATAACCTTTCCATGTTGCATCAAAACACAACTCAATCCTTTCTTGGAAGCATCACTGTAAATCACAAAGTTACTCTTACCATTTGGAATGGTCAACACTTGTGTTGTCGCCAAATTTTGTTTAAGTCTCTGAAACATTTCTCACACTCAGCCGTCCCAGTAAAGGTGGCACTCTTCCTGGTCAATTGAGTAAGTGGAACAACAATCTTTGCAAAACCCTCAATGAACCTCCTATAATATCCTGATAAACCCAGAAAACTATGAAACTTCCCCAACATTGCCAGTGGAGGCCAATTTACCACTGCTTTGATCTTAGACGGATCAACTGAGATTCCATCTTGAAATACCACATGACAAAAGAATGATACTTGCTGAAGCCAAAACTCACACTTCTACAATTTAGCATATAACTGGTGCTTCCTTAATGCTTGCAAAACAATACTGAGGTGATCCATATGCTCAGTCTCCAACCTAGAGTATACCAGAATAACATGACGATCACAAAAGAATCCAAGTACTCTTTGAACACCTTGTTCATCAAATTCATAAAGGCTGCCGGAGCATTAGTTAATCTAAACGACATCACTACAAACCTCGTAATGGCCGTAACGAGTGTGAAACACTATCTTAGGAATATTCCCATCTTGAACCCTGAGCTTATGGTATCCTGATCTTAAATCAATCTAAGAGAATACCGATGCTCCCTGAAGTTGATCAAACAAATCCTCAATACGCGGTAACGGATACATATTCTTGATAGTGACTCTATTCAACTCCTTGTAATCAATGCATAGCCTCATTGATCCATCTTTCTTTTTAACAAATAATATTGGAGCACCCGAAGATGAAACACTGGGTCTAATAAAACCCTTATCCAGTAATTCTTGAAGTTGTTCCTTAAGTTCTTTTAACTCTGTAGGAGCCATACGATACAGAGCTTTGGATATAGGGGTAGTGCCTGATACCAACTCAATACGAAAATCTCTCTCGAAGAGGAGAAAGTCCTGGAAAATCATCGGGAAAGACATCTAAAAATTCAGAAACTACTAAAACTGATCCAGTATCCACATTGATCTTAGTTGTATCCACAACACAAGCTAAGTAACCTCAGTTACCATGATCAAGTAGGCATTATGCCAATAAACCAGATATGACCTTCGGTATAAGCCGTTGTTGAGATCCCCTAAACTTAAAGCTAGGTCTTCCTGGAGGTAGGAATCGAACTTTCGATAACAGTCTATGCTGGCATAGTTAGCAGCCAACCAGTCCATCCCTAGAATTATGTCAAAATCATGCATCCCTAGGACTATAAGCTTAGCATTCATAACACGATCTGCTATCATCACTGAATAACTCTCTATCACCTTATTAGCCAGGATAAAAGCTCCAGAAGGCGTTGAAACACAACTCAAAACCCAATGGCACAATAGACAAAGATGCATGAGTCACAAACAAAGTAGATATAAAAGAATACGTGGATCCTAAATCAATCAATGTAAAAGCTGAATGTCCTAGTACAAGTAATGTACCTGCCACAAGTGAATCCGGCTGCTTATCTTCTTGGCGAGTTAATGTGAAAAATTTCCCTTTAGCTCTACCACCTGCAGCATTACTAGTCTGTCCTTGAGCAAGCAGATGGCATTGTCTGAGGTAATGCCCAGTCTTCCCACACTTAAAACAAGCATGATTCACCTTAAAACATTGACCGTCATGGTGCTTCTTACATGTAGCACATAAGGGATTTGATTTGATCATCTACCTTTTTACATTGTGGGGACCCTGATGAGAATCCTGCGATTTCCTCTTTCCATGAAATGAATTCTATGACCGTGGTGGTGCACGTGGTGGAAATTATGTTATATCAACAAAGCTGCCTCAACCACTGCTGCGTAGGTGGTATGCTTATGGAGCGACACTAATCCATTAATCTCTGGATGCATTCCTCTTTCAAAAGTTCCTGCCTTTTTATCTCACTATCCATATAGTGCGTGGCGTACCGAGACAATTTTTCAAACTTCCGCTCGTATTCAGTTATATGCATAGCTCCTTGAACAGGTCTGAGGAATTTGGCCTCCTTTTCTATCTTGACTGTGATTGAAAAATATTTCTTCAGGAAGAGTTCCTTGAAACGATCTCATGTCACTGGATTATAGTTGATGTCATGAGCTCTCTGTATAAGCTCCCACCATTTTTTAGCCTCCCGCGTCAACATAAATGTTGCATAAACAACCTTTTGAATCTTAGAACATGACAAAAACTGAAAGATCTTCTCCAGTCTTGCAATCCATTTGTCAGCTAGCAGTGGCTCGGATGAGTGATTGTCAAATTCAGGTGGTTTCAGTCTCTCGAATGTTTGGATCAACTGCTACATATTAACCTCCGTCGCCTGTTGCAGTTGTTGTTGTTGAGCTGGGTGAACCGTAGCTATCTGCCTCAACAACTCCAAAAATTCTTGAAACATGTCCATCATAGCTGCTGGAGGGTAAGCAGTAGGATCAACTGGTGCATGATTGTTGTTGTTCCTCGTAGGGACACCATCGCACTTCTACCCATAAACCTAAGAGTTACTAAAAGTCTAATCGTATCGCGCAAATATAACATAAATGTAATTCAAACATGCCATAATGAAAAAAACACATCATACTCGATCGATCAATAATTAAAACACATATAACATGCGTACCTTACTTGTAAGATGAGGGAGGAGCAGAGTGAGTGACATGGCATATCTTTCACTTAGAAAAGTCTACAGAATCTAAAACCATGGCTCTAATACCAAACTGTAACTCCCCGATCCTCAAGGGTTAAACATGTTTGAAACTTCACAATTCAAAAATTCCCAATTCAATTTAAAACCCTAACTTGAGAAAATCCTCAAATTGAAACCTCTAATTTTGCCCTAATTTTAACGTTAAATAGTGGAAGCATAAAATTATTTTAAGAGAATATTAACTCATTAAACTGAAATAAATGATTCATTAAACTGTAATAAATTGAAGACCAAAAATTCATAAGACATGAAAGTTAAACATGAATATTCATAATTTTCTGAAATAACTGAAATCAAACTGAAGTCATAACGTTATAATTTAACATAAAAATCATAATCATACTTTCTATGGCAATCCTTCACTCATTCTGCTCACCATCACCTGCAACACAATCATTTATGGGGGTGAGTATTAAAAATACTCTGTAAGTAAATTCACATACTAATAAGTTTCAGATGACATAAATGTAAACATTTTAACTCATGCAAATTTAATTTAACACATTCACTTGTCTATTAAATCATATAAAATACTTGTAATAACACAACTGATTTCATGGTTAACATATATCTGAACTTGTACTTTTTCGATACTTATACTTGCTTGATTATAATTCGACTAGACATATCCCTCGATTAATAACCTAACCAGAATTGATTCGCGACTTGAACTTGTAACATGTACGTGAACATGATTGATTGGGTGTCCTGAAACTTGATGTCACTTAAGGTTATCTAAACCTTAAGGACGCTAACATGAACATGGTGACACCCATACGTATAACTTCATAATATGACGTGAACAATCTGGTTACTTGATAACCAAAGGATATGACTAAGTCTACTTCTTATTTACTTATCACTTTACTTGAATTAATATTCATAATTCACATTATCACATATACATTGGTAAACATATAACTTGTTCATGAACATAAACGATATAACTATTACATGTATAACTCAAAATATAATCATATATAACATGGTAAATAATTTCATCGTGATATGAAAAATAAATAAAACACTTGATCATAAGATTGAACATAAAGAAATAATAAAATAATTTTACATTATATATTCTACACTTATAACATATGGACCGAATTATTATGTAAATCCACTTACTTGGATTCGCTACAAATTAAATTCAGCAACTAATGACCTAAAATCCAAGGATCCCAGATCACAGTATATTCATATAATATCTATAATTATTAATTAACTAGAGGGCAAACGAGGTTGAGAACATGTGGAGACTATACTGGGTGTAAATTATTAAGCGGTTCAAAACCATTCAACAAGATTTGGGTGGTCTGAATTTGTTTGATTCTACTATTTTGGGTCAGTTCGGTCTTGTCGGGTTGAACTAGTTTGGTCTGGTGTGACTGAGCTGGTTCGGTTCAGTCTAACTAAACCAGTTTGGTTCTGTCTGATTAACCCGATCTGGTTTAGATGACTCTATTCTAGAAAATAAGAGGAACATAGAGGGGAAAGGAAGACGAAGAAGAGAGAGGGGGAGGGAGAAGAAGGGGAGAGAGAGAGACTGAGAAAAGCATAAATAGAGAGAGAGAGAAAATGAAATGAAGTTACCGATCGTAATAAGTATAAAGATAAACAACTACGATCCGACGAAAATGATCATTGCGCTGCCATAAGAGAGAACCAAAGATACAGAGCATGTGAGTAAAAATACGAGAAAAGCCGAAACGGAGATGGAGAAAAATATCAAAGGGTTATAAAAATGAGGGATAGTAAATTGCTGAAATTTGAAGAATAAAACTCAGATTTCGATAAATATACATATAACATTGAAATAAATAAAAAAAATTCAATAAAGAAGAAAATAGCTTACCGGAGACCAACAATGGTGATGCTGCCAGCGAAGGAAACAAGGAAGAATGTGAAGGAAACAAAGGGTTTCACTAGAAAATTAGATCAAAATTTTAGATTGAAGCGTCAACCAAATTCTTAGAGAGAATAGAAAACGAGAAAGTAAATAGGAGAAAGAAGGGAATGAATACTTACTGAAATTAGAACACTGAAGAAGATGAAATTGAAAAAAATAGAGAAGCAGAGGTTCGATTGAGGGAGAGAAGCTGCCAGAGATATAAATCATAAGAGAGAATAACTGTTAAAGAGATGGTTCATGAATTAAAAGAAATGGGGAAAGAAGGGTTGTGGGTGGTTACTGGGAAGGGTTTCGTGCAAAAGAGATGGAGATTGAGGTAGATACACTAGGGTGTATGTACAATGGTGTGAGTGGGGGTTAAAATTACAAATCTACCCATTACAATGCTTGGGGGTATTACAGTTCCTAGATAAAAAGTTAGTTCATAGCAACCGTTCAAGTCGATGTGTTGATTAAATACTTAGACCAAAGCACATTGGAATCTCTCATAGAAGGTAGTTAATGGGGCTAAGGTGACCAAAATCATTGGTGATTGGTTAAACTAGATGTAATGACAACTTGAGAAGCGTTGTCCTTAGATAAGACAAACTATCGTTGTTGATCATAACATTATGAAATAAAATTATTTATTAGATTTTTAATATATAAGTATTTGTATCATGCATCATACTTTCCTAAATGATTAAGTAATTATTTACACCGCTTTATTTATTCTTTTCAGTAATAATGTCATTATCCCCACTCTGAACACTCTTAAATGCGAGCAAACTTACTGGTGAAAATTATGTGTATTGGAAATGTAATCTTCATATCGTATTGACGGTAGAAAAGGACAAGTTCGTGCTCACCACCCCTTGTCCCCTTGAGCCCATTGCTGAATCGACACAAGAGGAAAATGGTGCTTATGCTTCTTGGTTGCGTTTTGATGAGATTTCCAAGTGTTACATCTTGGCATCTGTTAGCAATGTGTTACAACAGTAGCATCAGAACATGAAAATCGCCGCTGATATGATGTTGAACATCACCAAATTTTTGGGGGGATGAGGGTTGTCAAGCCAAACAGACTACTGTGCGAAACTTTATGAACTATGGGATGAAACCTAAAACCTTTATTAGATGACACATAATGTTGATCATAAGTTATCTGAATGAGATGGACATCATGGGTGCTGAGATAGATGGTGAGACTCAAGTTGATATGATCCTTGAGATCCTACCAAACATGTTTGAGAATTTTGAACTTAAATATTTGATGAATAAGTTGAGGTATTCACTTCCAGAGCTTATAAAGTAGTTACAAGCTGTTGAGACCCTATTTCTGATGGGCAAGAGGAAGAACGGAGAGACAAACTTTACTGAAAGTAATCCTTCCACCTTTGGCGCCAAAAAGAACACAAGAGAGGTCCAAAGAAAGCTAAGAAATATAAATCGAAAGCTATGAAAGTCAATGGCATTGCAAAAGTGGACAAGTCGAAAGACAATTGTCATCATTATGGAGCCGCTGACCATTGAAAATGTAACTGTCTGGATTATGTCAAGGAGTTGAAATCCAAAGGTATAATACTTGTTATTGAGGCCTGTTATATGACTGAGTCTACTTTTATGTGGATTGTAGACTCTACAACCATATATGTTGTTCCCTTTTGGGGTTCAAAAAAATCAGAAGGCTTGACGAGGGCGAGTTCAACTTTTGTTGGGGAAATGGAGCACTAGTATCAAATGTATTAGTTGAAACTCTTAAATTATAATTTCATAATACTTTTTTGGCTTTAGGAGACGTTTATTATATCCCAGTTTTTGGGAAAAACCTTATTTTAGTAGCTAGTTTAATTGTGCAATGATTCACTATGAATTTTATTGATAAAGATATTGATTTTTTTTAGAAATAATTGCTTAATTACTATTGCATGATTGATAAATAACTTATTTTATGTAAAACCAAAAGTTCGAATGATATGTGACACTAAAGTAAATACCGATTTACAAAGGAATGGTAAAAATGTTGAAGTCTGACTTAATCGATCTAACCTACTTGTGGCACTTGTGTGTAGGTCACATTGGATTAGACATGATTAAAAGACTTGCAAAGGATGGTCCATTACAAAATTTAGGTAAGGGATCACTGCCGACATGCGAATCCTGCATATAATGTAAAATGATCAAGAGACTCTTTTCAGCGAAGGGTGAAAGAGCCACTTAATGCCTTGAACTTGTACATAGTGATGTATGTGGGCCATTAAATATCCTAGAAAGAGAAGGTTATGAATATCATAAATGATTACTCGCGTTTTGGACATGTTTATTTAATGCGCTAAAAGTCTGAAACCTTTGAAAAGTTCAAAAGAGTATAAGGCTGTGGTTGAGTTGCAATTAGAGAAATAAATCAAAACACTACAATCCGATCGTGGTGGAGAGTACTTGCTAGGAGCGTTCAAAGATTTTCTTAAGAAAAAAATGTATTCTTTCTCAACTTATAGCACCTGAAACAGAATGATGTGTTAGAGAGAAGGAATCGAACTTTGATGGATATGGTTAGATCCATGACGAGTTACTCATCCTTTCGAGATTTTTTCTGAGGATATGCCTTGGAAACAACGACATATATTCTGAACCAAGTTCCGTCAAAGATGGTGCCTAGTACATCATATGAAAGATGGAGTGGGCGAAAGTCATCCGTAAGCCACCTTAGGATATGAGGATGCCCGAAACGTACCAAGATTGAAAATAGGCAAGTTGGCCAATCGATCAGAATTATGCATATTTGTAGGTTATCCCAAGGGAGTGAAGGGATACGTCTTTTATAGTCCTACCGACAAGAAAATATTCGTGAGGATGAATGTAAATTTTCTTCAGGAGAACTATATAAGAAGTATGAAGTCGAGAAGTACTTGTGCTAGAGGAATTACTGAGTGGGAGGGTACCGACTCCCTAATTAGGGGCTAGAGCCTATGGAGTCTCAACATAGCAGGAGTGTTGTGAGACAACCAGTCATGTACATGTCATATGGAGATGTCTTAATAGCAGTCTCAGATAAGGATCATGATGAACCTATTACCTACTCGCAAGCCATGACTGGGCCTGAAGCAAACCTAAGACAAGAATCCATGAACATTGAGATACAATCAATGTACTCGAACGGATTCTGGAAACTTGTAGGTCCTCCTAAATGGGTAAAACTTGTAGGGTGTAAATGAATTTATAAGAAAAAGAGAGGTCCATATAGGAATGTGGAGACATTCAAATCTAGGCTAGTAGCCAAGGTTACCCCTAAAAAGGAATGTATTGAATACAAGGATACCTTCTCGCCAGTGGCCATGCTTAAGTCCAACTGAATCTTCTTGTCCATTACTACTGCCCTCGATTATAAAATCTAATAGATGGACGTCAAGATGAAATCTTAAAGAGATGCATTTTTATGGTTCAATCAGACGGGTTATAGAGAAAGGCCAAGAGGGCAAGGTTTGTGAACTGCTGAAGTCCATTTAGGAACTTAAGCAAGCGTCCCGATCATGGAATATCAGATTCAATGAAACTGTCAACTACTTTGGTTTTATATATTTAGTTGAACCCTATGTGTATAAGCTAATACATGAAGGGAATGTGATTTTTCTAGTCTTATACATGTACGATATTTTACTCATTGGAAATGATGTAGCAAAATTAACCGATGTCAAGATTTGGCTTGCAAAGCTATTTGATATGAAGGATTTTTTAGAAGTTGTCTTTGTCTTAGGTATTCAGATCTTTCGAGATAGAGAGAAAAGACAATTGATACTGTGTCAAGCATCTTATCTTAATAAGGTGATGTATCATTTCAGTATGCAAGACTCCAAGAAGGGATATCTTCCCTTTAGGTATGGAGTTAGATTCTCCAAAAAGCAGTCTCCCAAGACTCCTCAAGAAGAGGAAGACATGAAAAAAATTCCCTATGTGTCTGCTGTAGGAAGTTTTATTGCGATAATAATAGGGTTGTAGCAAACTCGAAGGAACCGATGAGTCACAAAAGATCCAAACATTTAGAAGAAAAGTATCATCTTACCAGAGAGATTGTTCAACATGGAGATGTTGTAGTAATGAACATATCGACAGTCAACAACCTAGCAGATCCATTCACAAAAACTTTAAGCAGTAAAGTATTTGATGGTAATCTGAAGGGCATGAAGATACGAGATTGTACATGCCTACTTTAGTCCAAGTGGGAGTTTGTTGGAATTGTGTCCATAAAGTAGGGTGCAATAACTATTTATGAGTATTTGATTATTTCTCTAACATTTATGTAATACTGAATTTTATAAATAAATGAAAGTTTTTCTTTAATTAAAGTGTGTATATAATTTACTTAAGTGCGAGAACTATTATCAATGTAAGAAGAATAAAGAAAAAGGGGTCTTCCAGAAAAACTCTTCTGAAATAGTTTAGAATGTTATTCATAGTTTTAGAATCGACTGGGCAATTGAGTCCGATTACGACCATTAGGTTGAACCAAAGTATGCCAGTCTTGGGGCATGAGAGTGGAGACTCTAATGGTTGACCTGTACATGTTATACAACATGTTGAATAGACCAGTAACAAATTAGTTTAGAGCAAACCCGTTTATCTAGCTCAAAATCTAATTGTTACAACTTGACAGTATTTTTGTGATTATCTTAATCCTGAGATGAATACGAAACTTGACTTAGTTACTTGCAATCTTTGATACACCAAATGAGTGAGTTTGAATTGTCTGAGAATACCTCAACTGTTGGGATCGTGATTCAACTATGTTAGAGTTGCTTGATTCACATATGTGGAATTCGTGGTAAGATTATGAATTGTACGAGAGGTAAAATGGATGTGTGAATAAATAAATAGGGCATGATACTCGATGTCATGAGTCATTGAATAAGACATTATGAACTGTATGAGACACTTCACTGGTATGTCTTTCTTATTCACAGTGAATAAAGGAGTCAAGGAATAATAACTAGAGGGGTAAAATGGTAATTTCATATCCATATCTTGTTAATGATATTCAGAAGGGTAACATCATAAAATATTATGTGGACCATGAAATAAAAATATTTATTTGCACTAACAAAAAATGTAGCTCGCATGAATCGAGAGTTGACTCGGCATCAGACCTATAGTGGAGTAGTACGATGTCAGGATTAAATAGGTCAGGAATTTATGGAGATAACTTAGCCGTGCATTTGAATCTCAAGGATTTATTCATGTGAGTCCATTCAGTCTCAAGAGTAACTCATATGGACAAAAATGAGAAACAACATCAGTTGACCACTTTGATATTCTTCCGCTTGCCTCTGTTGAATGCATAAGACTTTTAATAAGCGATTCCGTCAACATCTTGATGTTGTGGGCCTAGTAATAACGTCTTAACTTCCGTGCCGTAGTTACTATGGTCAGTGCCAGTTTCTCCAATCGTTTATATCTCGTTTATGTCGTTACAAGACTTTTGCTCACGAAGTATACAAGTTTTTGTTTCTTTTCCTCTTCTTTGATGAGTATTGCGCTAACTGCCCTCGTTGAGATGGCTATGTATAACAGAAGCTGCACGCCCTGAGTAGATTTGGAGAGTAAGGGGGAGTCTTCTTAATCGTTAGGTACTCCTTAATCTTGACAAAGGCTTCTTCACGCTCCTCATTCCAGCTGCTTGTGAAATTTTTCCGTAACCTCTCGAAGAAAGGTTTGCGTCTGTCCGTTGACCTAGAGATGAACCTGTTCAGAGCGGATAATCTTCTTGTTAACCCTTGGATTTCCTTGAGGTTCTGCGAGGACTTCATTTCTATATTTCTTTTACCTGGTCTGGGTTTACTTCGATTCCTTATCCGAGAAACTTTTCATGCCGTTACTCCAAAAGTGCACTTCTCTGGGTCAGCTTCATGAAATTTTTTCTTAGAACAAAGAAAACTTATTCAAGGTCATGAATGAAGTCTCCCCACTTCTTACTCTTGACCAACATGTCATAAACGTAGACTTCCATGTTCCTCTTGATTTGTTCGTGGAAGATTTTGTTTACCAGCCATTGATAAGATGCATCTGCATTCTTCAGACCAAAGGGCATAACGTTATAACAGTAGACGTTGTACTCGGTAATGAAAGAAGTTTTTTCCTGATCAGGTTAGAGCATCTTCACATGATTGTATCCTGAGTAAGCATCCGTGAAGTTGAGCAGTTCGTGTCCTAAAGTGGCGTCTACCATTTGATCTATTCTAGGCAGCGGGTACTCGTCTTCAGGGCACACTTTATTTAAATCGGTAAAGTCCATACAAATCCTCCATTTCCTGTTCTTTTTCTACACCATTAGCACATTAGCTAGCCACTCGGGATAGTTTACTTCCTTGATGAAATCCGCTGCCAAGAGCTTTTCAACCTCTTTTTCGATCGCTTGATTTCGTTCTAAAGCAAAGCTCATCTTCCTTTGTTTCATAGGTTTCACGGCGAGATCTGCGTTCAATCTGTGGCAGGTGATCTCTTCTGGAATGTCAGCCATTTCCTTTGCCGCTGTTACGAATACATATCTATTATGTTTTAAAAAATTTATCAACTTCCTCTTCTCGCTTTGCTCGAGGAAGGCATTAGTATTTGTTACTTTAGAGCGTTCCTTCTTCCAAGAATACAATCTTCGTTTCTTCTCCCACCTCATACCTCAGATCGTCTTTCCTGTTCTCCTATTATTTCTATGAGTCCGTGGGTCTTTTTTCCTTCAGATTTGTCCATAGCGTTTTTCTTAATGGATTCCCATACAGTTACTGAGCAGATGCGAGCCGCGGCCTGATCGTCTCTTATTGTCTTTACTCCCTTTAGTGACATGTACTTTAACACTTGGTAGAAAGTTGAGGGCACAACCTTCATTTTGTGGAGCCAGGTCTTTCTTGAGATCGCGTTGTACGAGGACATCATGCCCAGCACCATGAATTCAATCATATGGTTGAAAGGCTCTGCATTCACTGGGAGAGTTAGAGTCCCTTCCGAGTAGCTGATGGCTCCGTGAAGCCAATCAACGACTATGAGGTCCATTGCAACTTCTGGAATTTCATGGGCATTTTTCGATGGTCGCTTGGTACAAGGTGTTTATTGCACTACCGCCATCTACCAAGACACTCCTCAATAAGCAGTTGCCAACTTGTATTGAAAGGATGAGGGCATCGTTGTGGTGTCCGTCGTGTTCCAGATCAGAATCATTGAACACTAGCGCTAAATCCCCATTGCCGCTTGGGGGCTTTTACTGATGTATTTCTAACACTGGTCGCTTGTAGTATATATTCCTTTCATTTTTATCGTTCTCTCTTGTTCGGTTAATGCTATAACTATGTCGACGATGCGGATGGGTTACTTCCCCTTGTCTCACTGGTCTTCTTCTCGACTGTCTTTCTCAACTTCCAATTTCTACTCATCCTTTTTCACAAATTGGATAAGGTACCCTTCTTTGATCAGCTGCTCGATATAGTCTTTGAGCTGGAAACAGTCCCGCATGTAATGCCAGTTGCTCTAGCGAATCAGTTGTGGCAGTTCTCCACTTTGGCTATCTCATTTTTGAAACGATGGGTGTAATCCCATAGGGACTCCCCTTATTTAGCGGTAATCATTAGCAAGTGTTTTGAATTTTCCATAATCGTGCGGTAAGTAGAGTATTACTCTATGAAAATGGAAGACATGATGGCAAAGCTCACGATCGAGTGCACCGGTAAAGAGTGATACGACTTTAGAGTCGTCTCGCCTAGAATAGAAGAGAACATTCTACACATCAACTGATCATCATATTGGTATAACGCCATGTCTTGTCAGAATCTCTGAAGATGGTTTACATGGTCAATTTTTCCTTCATAGCATTTGAATTGTGGAGCAACGAGTTTTTTTAGTACATGTGTTGCTAGGACTTCAGGGCTTAATGGTGTCTATTTGAGAGATTCGAGGTCGGTCTTTCCTGTACTTCCCAGATTCCTCATTTCCATCATCTTTTGTTCTAATAATTCTTCCACTGTTTCCTTTGACATGAGTCAGGACTACTGAGCCTTTCCTATTGCTTCCTTCACGTGATTCTACGATTGGACCTTCTCTTCCTGTTGCACATTTATACTATTCTCGTGATCTTCTAGTCTTCCGTCTTGATGGTTGCCCCCCGAGTGGGCTTCCCGTTCATCATTAATTTCCCCGTTCATCATTGTTCACCCGTTGACTAACTTCTGCTCATGTTTTTGCAAGTTCTTGTTGTAGTGTATTGATTTGTTCCTGAACATTCTGTCATGCACTACGTATCGCTTCAGCGTTCTTCCATTCCATCTTCTACATCCCGTTTATGATTGTCTGCATCATTTTCGTCGAAGGAGTAGGTTAGTCTATGTGGTCATCTCCATTCCTTGTCCCGGTGCCCTAATTCAGGGATGCGTTGGATCTGGTTGTAGGCATGTTTGTGGTTTTATAGGGTGAGTCTCTTGAGCTTTTCTCTTAGCTCTCAATGAAAGCACCAAAATATAAATGATTTTTTCTGCTAATTAGGGATCAGAGGGAAAGGTATTGATGAGGGTGGATTTATATGAGTATTAATGAGAGAGAGAGAGAGAGAGTTTGAGAACAAGAGAATGTATGGAGTAAATGTTTCTTAGATGTATTTGCTTTAGTTGTATTGAATGTCTTTGCTTCATTTAATACATTACCCTTATATAGGATTCCTAATTTACATGAGTTGATTAGAATAATAATAAAATGGAGGGGGAATGATTATCCTTCTCCTATGGTCTCGGATGCATTCATTATGTCTAGAGATCACACCCATTTTTGGGGATCTTTTTGCCAGGTATGGGTCCCCCTTTCTTCCTTATTTATCATTTTCATCTATCTAATTCAGCCGCCAATCAGTCAGGCCACTTGGTGATTTCTTCTGGTTTGAGCTAATCACTCGTAGCCACTTGGTGACCTACCATCATGTCTCGTCCAAGTCATTCAACCACCTAATTAATCATCGCTACTTGATGGTCAGTCTGGGTCCTTTTCATCCACTCCCGTTCTTCTTCTGATCCTTTTCTTCCTATTCTTGAGTGCCTTACCCATTTAGGGTGGTTCTCTGTCTCAAGTTGCCTTTCCCGTTCCAAAGACATGGGCCCTCCGTCAATCTTTTTCCCGCTTCCTAACCAGTTCTTTACCATTCACGTGAGACGTTGCATAGGCGCTTTTTACCCGTTCATGGATTTTTCGCGACTTAGGTCTCTTTCTCCCGTTTATGGCTTTTTTGTAGTTCTAGCGTCCTTCCTCGCTTGCATGCTCCCTTCCGCTCTCATGCTCCTTCTCGCTTCCTTAATAGTTATGAATGTCTCACGACTTTAATCCCCGTTTTCATTCTCCGTTGCCTCTCATAAGTTCTCTAGCCAATCCCCTCCGTTCATGTGACAACGAGTATTTTTTCCTATTCAGTTAGTTTTAAGGTTTGGTTAGGAAAATGGGAGATGCTGATGACAAAATGACTTTATCAAGAGGAAGGAATATTCAAAAGGGAGAATATATACGTGGATGGTGAGAGGAGCTAGGGCTAACGATGTCAATGGTGAGTATTTAATGGATACTAGTAGAAGATTCGTGCGTTGCATGAAATTATATAAATTATGTTATATAATTTAAATGTGAAATCATGAAGTATTGATATTTATGTTAACGTAATAGTTTAAGTCACTAAATAGTCTTGATAATAAGTGACTTTTGTCATAGCTAAGTTTTTTTATTCTCTAAATGCATTATAATTTAAAATTAATTAGCATATTTGGATAATCTTTTTTCTCATTTTCATCTCATAAAATCGTAAATTAAAATATTTTGAAAATCAAAATATGATAAATTAACTAATATTAGTACTAATACTACTATTAAGAAATAAATGGTGAAGATGAGAATAATTTGCAACTAACATTTTGCACGAGTATTTAAAAAATATAAACGAAGTATAAATGAGTCTTAACTTAGTAAAGAGAAATTTTCACTGATAGCTCGTGAAAGAAAAAATAAATTGATAACAAATTTGAAAATTTATTCTGAAAATGAGCAACCATCACGCTTTGTCTAATACAATATCGAGCTTCTCATCCGCTAGCATCCTCCTCCAACTTGTTCTCAAATATACTTTCTATCAATCTATGAAAAATTAAGTCTCATGTTTCTCTCTCTTACATCTTTTTATATTGATTTATGATTTCTCTTCAAAATACCTAACGGTTATTTTAATGAGTAATAAATAATACTAATGATTAGATTATTGCATTAACTACACTAATGGTTCTTTGATTGTAGTAATCGAGGAGTCCATGGAGTTTTGTTTTCAATGATTTATATTTTTAGTAAAAGGATAAATACTAATTAGTATGTTATATTACTTTTGCAATATAAATAAATCTTAAAAATGGAGAGTGACAAACTGTAATTTCACGTTAAAGTTGAATATTCAAAAATATTTTAAATATCTATTAAGAGAAAGTAGATTATATATAAAATCACAAAAATAATTTATAATGTATAATGTACAATGATATTAAAATTAGTTTTTTATTATCCGCATAAGTTATATACTTGCACCATTTTCGTTAACATGCAAAAGAAAGAGAATCGTTCTTTACAATAGTTGAAGATGTAAAAAGAAATTATACATAACATTATAGATTGTAGAATTCATAAAAATATATTAGATTTTGTGTAAGTATATATAATCGTTCCAAACTCTATTCTTCTTAATTGTATGTTTTAACTAATAAAATCATATTTGATTCATTTTTATGTTTTTTCATGAGTCTTGCTTTGATTCCACGCATATGGTGTGTTATCAAAATGTTTAAAATATTTAATTATCAGATATGATGAACAATTAGGAATTATAAAATGAGTTTGGATAATTTGTTAAAAGGTTAAAAGTTTCACTACCTGTTCATTTAAAATTATTAATATTAATCTTAAAATTTATGAATGACAATTAAGAGATTCTATGAAGTAGTAGAGGTATTTTTTGTCCAAAAATGTTTCTCCCCCTTAACTTCAGTTAGATGTAGTATAGATGAATACACCCACTAAATACAAATCTTAAATTCTCACGTATACCCAACTTATATCTTAAATGAGTGGTTGTGGGTAATACCCACTAATACATGAGTTGGGTACCTAATGGGTACTCATATTTTTTCTTTTTTGTTTTGAAATTAAAGGTCTATTAATTATGTTTTTCTATTCAACAAACAATTCTATTTTCACTATTCATTTCTCTCTTTTCACCGAACTATGACCATGCAGATCAACAGTTCAATTAAAATTACTCTCTCTAAATTGACAGGCTAGACAACAATTTGCATCATAAAATAGATTAAACTAGAAATTAAGTCGACAAATTTGTTTAGTAACCTAATAAAATTGATGAATTTTAGGTTGATTAATCACTGTAATATTGACGATCCAATTTAGTTTCATTGTAAAATTAATGAACTATAATTTGAATATTTGATTATAAAATTGATGATCCAATTTGGTTTGATTGTAAAATTGATGAATTTAAGTTCCATTTTATTATAGAATTGATGAACTTTAGTGTTATTTAAATGTTAAAAGATGAACTTTGGATCGATTCGACTATGATTGATGGATTTGGTTTCGGTTATTAAATTGATGATTTGATTTGGTTTGATGATAAAGTTGTTGAATTCTAATTTAGTTCGATAATAAAACTTATTAATTTTACTATTCGTTATTCGATTATAAAATTGACAATTCAGTTTGGTACATTCGTAAATTTTAATTTGATTATTTGATTATAAAACTATGATACGATTTACTTCAGTTATATAAAATTAATTGCATTTCCATTTGATTATAAAATTGATGAATGTTAGTGATATTCGATTGTAACATTAACGAACTATGGTTCGATTTGATTATAAAATTGATAAATTTTAGTTTGTGTCTTCAATTCATGATTTAGTTTATTTTGATTAAAAAATTATAAAATTGACGGTAGGGGTGTGCAACCTTTCTGAAATACTCGTCCTGTCCTGAGAAACCGTCCCGAACCGAGCAGGACGGGATGAGATTTTTACTCTTGGGGGATGGGACTAGACAAAATTTATTTGTGCCATTGAGGACAGGACACGGGATATAATTTTTTGTCCCGACTTGTTCTGTCCCATCTAGATTTCTTTATAAATTGCCTAAAATTTTTAATTTTTTAAAAAAAGTTACCACTTAATATTTTCAATTTCAACCTTTAATTTTCAACCCTTAAATCTTTTGAACTTTAAACTAATTTTAATTTTTAACCCTTAAATTCTTTTACCCAAAATACATGTCCCGTCCCGCATAGTTCTTGTCCTCGACACGGAACGAGACATGGCCGAACAAAATTGTCCCGTGGGAAGGGATAAAAATCTCAAAAACTATCTCGTCATATCCCGTACACACCTCTAATTGATGGAATTTAATTGTCAATCATGAGTTGACCATAGTTTTCATTATACATTATTGTTTTTAGGAGAATCGTCGAGATGGAGCAAATTCCCTTAATCAGGATTGCCTAGGGAGTGGATGTACAGTTTTTTAGAATAAATGGGTACTGGGTATCACTCATACCCTACCCATTTATAATGGGTAAAAAATTACTCACCCAACAAAAACTCATATCCATTTATAATATTTTAAACTCACCCATTAAATCAGGTAACTGCGTGTATTTTTACTCACGGGTATTTTTGCCATCCCTAGCTAGGGCCTTGAGGGGTTGGGATTTAGGATTCTCCCCGCTTTCCAATTATAAATAACAGTTTCACCTTTTAAGGCGTCCGATCAGATATAAAGGTTGCAGATAAGTTGGAATAGCATAAATGAAAAGAATAACAAATAAAACTTTTTATAGGTTTGAGCGGATTAAGATTCTCTCATGTTCCATGATTAAAAGAGAATTATGTTATATTTGGTCGTCCATTAAAAAATGGGCAGCTCAAATTTGTCCTAGCAAAAATGACAAAAAAAAAGTAAAACATGTTTTTCACTTTGGGGTTTGTCCCGAGGTTATCTTGGTCATCAGTAACAGATCTCTTCCTGTTAGGATCCACCATAGGAGGAGACCTATCCATTTGATCCCAGGCCAATTTGCATCATAAGTAGATATGGAAAGTGGGTCGGTCTGACCCGTAAAAACCCGGGCACGGATTGACCTAGGATTGTATGGAATCAGTCCAATTCAAGCCCGCAGCCTTAGTTACGGTCCGTGAGCCTAGTATCTTGAGCCTGCAGATCGGACCAGACTGTTAGTTATGCCTCCTAATTTGCAAAATATATGAAAGATAAAGTACTTTACTTTGAACCATGACCTCACCCTCATTAAAGTCACTCTTTACCGGTACATTATAGCAATTTTTGTTAAACTAATGTTGAAACTTTATTTTTATTGCCTTTCTAGACATTAGGTCATATATTTTTATAATAAATATATTTAATACAATATATATGATATTTCTATATAAGAAGACAAAAAATATATTTATTAATTTTCACTTTATTACCATTCAACCTTTATGGTCTTAATCTAAAATGAGTATATTTGTGTAAAAGATTAGACCGATGCTGTCAGAAAAATGCAACAACGAGAAGACGATCTCATTCAAGAATTTTAAAATTTAGTTGTTATTAAACATGATATACATTAGTTATTAATAATTTAGATATTTTTTAATTATTGTATGAATATGAATATTACGTGTAATTTATTTTGGGATATTCACAAGTAAGTATTTTTTAATTAGGTGGGTGACGATGTGAAGTGATAAAGTATTATTGAAAGTCATAAAATAGTTGAATTTAAATGTAAATTTTGAGATTGTTACAAGTGATTGATAGTTAGGCGAGTACCAACCTAGCTAAGATGTGCATAATTTTTAGTGATGTAACTCTTAAATATAATGAATAAAAGAATAACTTTATGCTATTTAGAGATTTCATATTTCACATTTTTATTATTAATATTTATAATTATTTTTTTATTATTATACATTTTTCCAATTAAGATTTTAGTGTAATAAGTAAAAGGATTTTAACAAATGTAACATAACATCCATTTAGCCTTGTGGTATCTTTCTCTTTGTTCCTCATTTCCCACCAATGTTCAACTCTAACCTAGACTAATTTTGTACAATTTAACACATTTTAGAGGAGAAGAGACCGACATGTGTTTTCAGGGGCCAGTTGAGCAGTCTGTGTGGGCTATAGGAGGTTGTTCCACGGGCAGGCATGAGACCAGACCGTCTAACCTATAGAATAGGCCCTAAATTGCCTCGTGAACCACCCAGGCCGCTCATTGCCTGCCCAGACCGGAACGACCCTTTTTCCACCTCTAATTATAAGTAAGCCAATGACTCACAATCCATATCAAAGGTAAGTTTTTTTCTAAAACATGTATAAAAAAGATGTTTGGATAATCCCCGAGACACATCAAATAAATGTTTGGATAATTTGGGTGAGTAGGTGTACATGCAAATGCCTCCTACCTTTCGTTCCCGTTGGAGAAAATTATGGTATCTCTATTAAATAAATCACTATATGAACTTAAACAAGTTTCTTGTAGCAGGTTTCACAAGTTTTCTACTTCCCTCCAGCAAGATGGTTTTCACCAGTCGAGCTAACTATTTCTTATTCACTAAGGTGTCTGGTGATTCACTCACATCCATATTTATCTATGTAGACAATATGATCATCATTAATAACGTCTACAATGCTATAGCGCATTTGAAGATTTTCTTCGCACCAAATTTTGAATTAAAGATCTCAACTGCGGTACTTCCTTGGTGTCGAAGATGCACTTTCCACCGATGGGACTTCAATATCACAAAGGAAATATACTTTTGATAGGTTGGATGATGCAGAGTTTCTTAGGGAAAATCATTGCCAACACCTTTGGATCTTTTTCCTACAAGAGACTTGTTGAAAAATCCATCCATTTATAGGTGATTGGTTGGACGGCTTATTTATTTCACTATGACAAGATCATATATCACATATTCGGTTCACTTTTTAAGTCAATTTATGCAAGAACCAAGAGAACCACACTTCGATGTTGCTCATAATCTTTTGGGGTATTTCAAAGGGAATTTTTTTACTGCATTTTGTGATGTATATTGGTCTCGATGTTCTTTCACGAGCGATTTCTGATATGTTTTCACATTTCCTTGAAGGAGCCCTTATTTCAAGGAGAACTAAGAATCAAACTATTGTTTTAATGTCTTCAACCTAACTAGAATATCAAGATATGGCCTCTATTACATGTGAGCTTACTTGGCTTAAATACTTGCTACATGATATACGGGTTAAGGACTCGTATGAACCAAAATAACACCCCCTCACGCTGCCCTTATAGGAGAGGATCCTGATACTGTGATCACCACTTAATTAATTAATTTTAGACAAAACTTGAAAGCATGTATAAACGTGTCATTTTTCTTCACGGAAGGAACACACATCCCCACGAATTTGAAACATGCCATGATTGATGGTTATACTTCAGATCTGGACCGTCTATTTCTAAATCAAACGGCCCAGATCTAAACATAACCCTTTCCTGTCTCAGGAACATGAGCGAAATTGAGTCCACTCGATTTTGTGAAGAGTCTATCCTCAAGAGGTTACATGCTTACTTATATTTAGCACTTCCTCCATCAATATTATCGATGTGATGAATCCTCTTTATAGAATTAGATAATCTTCCTGAACAAGTCTTTTATTTGGAACTTTTGGCATATATGGCCCAATTATTGAACTTATAAGAAAAGTAACCCACCAATTTAATAGTATGCAAAAATGATTATTCTTACGTTAGAAAGTTTTAAGTTAGTAAGAACTTACAATTTTACTCTTTCACTTTTGTAACTACCAAAAGTAACTTTCTATCACTTTTATTTTTATCTTATGTTTGTTTATGTTACTTTCCCACTTCTCTTAAATTATTTCCTTTAAAACACATTATACCTGAAAACGATACTTTTATTTTCTTTGTGAGTCACCTACTCTCTCCTCCCCCCTCTCTCCCTCCCTCCTCCCCCATCTCTCTCTCTCTCTTCACTATTTGTTTATGTGAAAGACCATATAACACACTTCATTGATGATATGAGGCCATATGGCATGACAACACTATGCTCTAAGAGAGTTCTCAAAGCCATTCTATAAATGACCTTACACATAGTATGCCGACTTAGCACCGAGGTACATTGGCATAAATGACTTCCATCTTCTGCGCCAAGTTCTTTGTTCTAGGAGAAGGACTAAGCATCATGGACCTTGGGAGAATCACAATGACCAAATAAGGAGTTGACATTCTATATGCAACCATGGACAAAGCTATGCACTCTATGAATAATAACAAAGAAGATGGATTGGTGAACATGTGCATCACTGATATGATCATTGAATACAAGATGGACTTGGAGAATATGAATATATTAATTTCATTCAGGTGGCTTCACCACGTACAAGTTCTTTTGTGGCCAGACCTAAGAAAACTAAATGAAATGAGCATAATGATCGTGCATGGAAACCTTCATCACACTACACGTAACAAGTAGTTATTGCAGAAGCACATGATCGAAGGTTCAAAAGGAATATGGATGATAAACATATGCTACCAACTTTGCCTTGTCCAATTAACATGGTTGAAGCATTAGTTGATGTTTGGGTAAAAGATAAAGAAGTCGGGCATCCATGGGTGGACACGCTTCCTATAATCGAGGAGAGGCATTTCCTAATTATTATCAATATCAACGCCATCTTCCTCACCCGACCAAAGACTCCAAGACTTTAAGGAATATATTTGATGAGAAATTGAAGAAAGAAGAAATCATAAAGGAGGATGTGCCTCCTGTGGAGGAATAACTTTTCCCACAGAACGTGAACATGAACATGATCAGTACGAATGGTGACACCTCAACTTCTAACAATGATAGAAGAAGATTACAGTGAAGAGAACCCACTTGAGGGGAATGAAAAGTTCATAGAAGCTCCGTTAAACGCAAGGACTTGCAAGAACTTATGTGATACTCTTGAACTTGATGACATAGTAGGACGACTAAGTGACCAGGGCATTGGTTAATGTTTTTTATAGCAGGGTAGGATGAGGATGCATTGTTTCTTTGCACAACTGCTGCTCAACAATATAAGATAGAATAAAGAAGGAGCAATCACTTTCACTAACACTAACAGTCCTGTAAAACAAACTCGGCATAATTGCCCTCTATATGTTGAAGCTATTGTGAGTAATGTGAAAGTGAGGCGAGCCCAGGTAGATAATGGACAATTTTTTGTGGATCGCTATATTCAAAATAGCAAGAGTTCTTGAGAGGAGACTCGTGTGACAGTCCATCATGATAACATGTTTCTCATCAGCAGCTATAAAGACGTTGGGCTATGTCAATGCAGAACTCCACGTGGGGTCGATGAAGATTACAAACTGCTTCCATATAATTGAAGCCAAAATTGTGTACCATATAATCCTGGGCCAGCCATGGACCCATGATCATGACCTTGTCTATTCAACATTGCACTAATGTCTGAAAGCATGGTGGAAATAGAGGATTATCGCGACAACGGCCACCAAAGAGCTATTTGATGAAACATAGGCACACTTGCACTGCAAGAAAATTTGCTTATCACGACGGTCATTAGAGTGTACGGTGACAGTTTTTAACCAACGAAAGAGATACGACGACAGTTAAAGAACCGCCAGGATCACCCCATCGGGAGTTAATCAATGACAGTTTTGACAACCGTCGGAGGAACGTCGTGACATAGACTTTGAAGCGACAGTTATTTTTTCTTTCGCAACGGTTTCAAACCGTCATGAAATAGAATCTACCGTGACAGTTATAAAACCGTCCCCAATATAAGGAGTATAACTACTACGATTTTAAAACCTTCGCTAATTTGTCCTCGGCCATTATTTTTACGACGGTTCTTAAAACATTGCAAAAAACATTGCTTTCACAACCTCCTTCCTATTTTTGTTTATTCCCAAAAACTCCTGCATCACAATTTAACATGGTATACATTTTCACAATAGTCAGAGTAGTATCATTCTACATAATTACAGAGCGCATAATTATAAAATATTAAATCATTAATTAGATATTCAAAATATATTAGATTATCAATATAAATTATCCAATGAGTTCAAAGTACGAAATTTTGAAATAACAAAATATTCCATAAGTATGAAATAACGTTAAATAGCAAAAGGCTAGCCTAGTCTTTATGAGAGTCTTGCATAAACTTCATAATTAAGTTTAGCTAGGAGCGTATCTCTGAACATTCAGTCTGCACTTGGTCATATATCGTACGCATCTCTGAACATCCAGTCTCTAATTGAGGCACTCGTGCGCATTGAGCCTCCAACTTAGCTGCTCGTGCACGTTCGGATTCTAGCTCAGTTGATAAATGGGTAGAATCTTGCATGGACAATTTCTAACAATAATGCGAGAACACTTGAGATGGAGTTACCCCGAGTCCTAAGGAACGCACTTGTCCAGGATACTCTGGACCCAATACTTGTGAGAGCACGTCGTTTGGTGAAATTGGATCATAATCACCATCCAAAAGTTGACTCATGCGCTCTTTAAGTTTCGCCTATGAAATAAAATTAAGATTTAGTGTGAGTAAACATATAATAACTATTTAAAAATTTGATATTAATATTGTAACTTATACTTACTGCAACATTTGCAGTCTCTTCATTTACATAAGTTTCATATTTCCGTTCATGTGAGGCTATAAATAGCTCCATTCTTGTGGGCTCTTTTTGAAGCTCTTCTGTCTATAAAATGAGAACATATGATTAAATATACTTAAAATAAAACTGATTAAAATAATTATAAAGTTTAGAATTTACCATTTTTACTCTTTTCGTTGGTATACTGCTACGTCCCAACGTGTGAGGGTGTTTTAGTTTGCTCCGTGATCTTCTGTTAGTTGCATATTACTTCTATATTTATGAAAGATAAATAAAAGTTAATTTATTTCACATACATTTAATCATACATGTATAGTAAAAAATCATATCTTTCTTTCTTCTAAGTACTATTTACGAATTGTCGAAACAAAAATCTCTTTTGGAATAGCATCATCCAATGTTTTAATGCCTCTTCTTCCATTTCATATCTCGCCATATATTCATTTTTATTCTCCTCTTCTCATCCTTCCATCTTGCATTTAAGGATGTCAAAACATATGTTTTATAACATTCTTCTATGACATATTTTGATCTTTATATATGTATGTATATGAACATAAAAGTAACCACACCTTCACTATTTTTCACGCTTTGTCTTTATGATACCGCGACACATGCCTCCAATCATATTGTATGGATAAAATATTATGTCGTCTAGCAACGGTACCACAAAAGCTTGCAAACTTTCCATGGCTTCTTCTGGGCCCCACAAAAGCTTGCAAACTCTCAGAGCTTAAAGAAGACCAACCAAATAGAATTACATTGGAAGATAAGAAAACTTTGCATGGCTTATTCTAAGTCTCACATTCTAGATTTTGTTATTCACCAGAATTTTAATTTTCTTTTCTGGTTTTTGTTATTCACCACAATTTCCAACCAAAGAAATTATTCCATTGATAAATGGAGATATGCATGACAAAACTCATTACTAAAATTTATAAAATGAAAATTGATGAACTAACCAGATTATGATCCCAAAAAACCATAGATCCAAAGCTAATTGGTCTCTATATATTGTTTCCCCTTCCTTTTAATAGTTGTTAGCAAAATATTTCAAAAAAAATGAACAAACAAATAGATTGCAAGAACAACCATAACCAAATTTCTCAATGCCGCTAAATCTATTTCTTGAGCTAATAAGGTTAAATTGATACAAATTAATACATGAAAAATGGTCTTGATTTTCATGAAAGAAACTATAAAAAAATCAAGGAAAGATTTCAAAGGTGCTTCATCGGAAAATCCAATAAAAATTACAAGAAGATTAAAGGAAAGTGCATGAAATAAGTAATATATTACATCTCTTTCATTCAAGAAGCAACACTGTCAGACAATAATACCAACAAAAAAACCCAATAAAAACAATCAGAACCAAAATCACATAAACCCCAACATAATCATAAATGCTCTCTCTAAGGCCAACATAAAATCGAAAACATATAAAATTCAAAACTAAAACAACTAAAATTCACAAATCTTTCCCATCAAATTCACAAATTAAAAAATCTCTCTAAACCCACAAATATAAACAACAAAAACAACTAAAATTCATAAATCTTTCCCATCAAACTCATCATAACATAACAACACAAATAATCAAATAGGAAAACTAAAAGTTACCGACTAAGAATGTAGCAGGAAACCCACGTACAAATCGGGGCTGGGCGAAGATGAGCTACAGCGAGGAGGACACAAGCTGAGCTACTTCTATTGGGGATAAGATCGCATGTCGAAGTTCACGAAAGATGAGGACCACGGGCTGAGCTACGACGATGACACAAAAGATGAGGACCACAGGCTGAGCTACAACGAGGAGATCACCTGTCGTCGAAGTTCACTGGTGCAGGGGAAACGAGGAAGAAGGCAAAATTGGAAAGAAGGATTTCTAGGCGCGAGTTAAAATTAATGGGTAAATTATCTTCTTAGTGCATTAACTTTTTTAAATATATCAAAATGATTCGTTAATTTTTAAAATGACTGCAACTTTCAAATTCTTTCCAATTTAAAACTTCGTTAATTTTTTCATCCACATCGCTGATGTGGATGTCATGTGAAATTTATTATTATTAATTTTTTTTAAAAACTTTTTTTAACCAAATAACTCAAATGCTTCAAATTCCCCTCTCATTTACCAAAAAACTGGAACCCTAACAGTGTTGCGCCTCCATCACCCATTCGCCTCAGTCATCATGCCCGTTGCTACGCCGGCGATCATTCTTGTCAACAGTACGGTCGTCGTGTTCACTGCAACGATCTTCCTCAATCGTCGTGTTCATTGGACCAAGGTATGGTCGCCGTGTCCTGTTTCCCTTGTTTCTTTTTGCTTCGTCTTTGCTGTGTTTTCTCTGTTTGGTGTGCTTGATTGGATTTGTTTTTGCTTCATCCTTGCTCTGTTTTCTCTGTTCCTCGCTTGATTGGTTTGTTTCTCACTGTGTTCGAGCGAGTTTCTCACTGTGTTCTGGTTTCTTTGAGTTTTGCCTTTCTCTTCGTCTGTTTTGATTGTTGTGTGGGTATTGCGTTGTCGTCAACATCCTGGGTTATGCTCTATTATCTCTGTTTTGGGTGTTTGTTACCAGTCTTGTTTTGGGTGTAATGACCAACGAATATTGGAGAACGAAAAGGATTTTGGGTGTAATGACCCGGTTTAGAAGATGCAGTGCTTCTCTCTGAGGCTGCTTCTTCATCCTGAATTGATTTATGTGACCATGATCCTGATGAGAAGATATGATCTACATAATAACCAGAAGGTGAGACAAAGCGGTTGTAATACATGGTCCTTGGCCAACAGTTTAGCTGTGCTAGAATATGCAATTTTCCCCAACTTCTTGAGTGACTCTCCCTAAGTAGTAAATACTGCAGAATCCGAGCAAACAAATGTTTAAAACAAAAGCATGGTAATTAAATGCTCTCTAATAGCCTAATGAAATTTGAAGTTCTTATCTAACTTAGTTTAATTGTTCTTTCATCAATTTTTCAAGTCCTATAATATTGGAAAATATGTCTTCGACATCGTTGGTCATTACACTCCACAACTCAATTAGACTATTTTGGTGAGAATGCTTTCCTTCTGAATATTGGAGAACGGAAAGGATTTTTTCTCTTTCTTCTTTTGCACTCTTTTCTCTTTCTCAATTAACTTTGTCCACTCAAGTATGTTATGAATGTAATGTAGGTATGGGTGAATTTTCAATTACATTTCACCATGGTCGAAAGCTCACATACCAGCCACGAGTAAGATATTTAGGAGGTACTATTAGCATATATCATAATGTTGATGTTGATAGGATTTTAATATCTGAAATTAATTGCATGCTAGAAGAGTTAGGAGTGATTGGGGTGAATCGGTTATATTCTTTGAAGGATGGGCATATGTTGCATAATGATCAAGATGTCTTAGACATGGTAGCAAATATACCATCTGACCGAGTAATATACGTTTATGTAGAACATGATGAATTTGAAACCATACATGGTCAAAATGGAGAAGATAATGACGTATGGCAAAGGATTAACCTTGAAGCTCCATTGCCTCCCATCATAAGACGACCTCTTGGAAGACCCAAGCAACAAAGAAGAAGAGATCCCGAAGAATGTGGGAGATGGCATGTATGAGGTCATAATTCTAGGACATGTAAGAGAGCTATTGGGGACGACAACAAAGCAAAGTTGCCACTGAGAAGAAATGCTAAGTCACAGGAGCAAAGATTTATGGTTTTTAATGTACCAATCACATTGAAAAGTACCCAGGTATTCTTTGCCAACCAAATTTCTGTTAGTACTTATTTTACTTCTTCATTGCATCTAAGCTATATAACTCTTGCAGGAATCATCAGTTGAAGGTAACAACACATAAGTAAGGGTGAGTCAACCGTTTATAAGGCCAAGAACATATGGAGGTAATAAAATTCTTATTTGCTACTGGAATTTGTTGGATTTATTGGATTTCTTGATTTGTGATTGATTTATTGGATTTGTTGCTTTGTGGTTGGATATATTGGAATTTGTTGGATTTGTTGCTTTGCTGGAATTTATTGGATTTGTGCCAAGAATCCTAAAAATCTGGAGGGAGATAGATAATGTGAATTTGCAGTTTTATAAGTCGGGGTACTGTAACAAAAAAGCAAGAGTATGCTTGAAGTCAACTAATTTGTTGATCAACTCTAGTTTTTCCATTAAAAAGTGGTTCTTTTGTTAACAATTCAGCCATAATACACCCTAATGACCACATATCCATTGCCGTTGAATATTGTTTAGCTCCCAACAGAAGCTCAAGTGCCCTGCCAAAGAATAGTAATTACTACTTGTGCTTAACATGTATGTGTATATGCATAGTGCAAATGTGATTTTTTTACATAAATAACTAGTGGTTGGACCATCTTCTACTGTAGAGGCTGGGAGAATGATGAGCTGCTGAAGAGGCTTAACAGAAGGATTAAATTGGAAAAGCTGGGGTCATTATTATGATTTTCATGTTTATTTTTCTGGACATGGAATCTTGATGTACTATTTTTTGTAAGTGGACGAATGTTTTTATATAATTATTAAGTTTTCGGTTTGTTTTTTGTGGATGAATCCATTATGTAACCGATAATTTTGTACTTTTTAGATGATAAATGCATTGTTGGTTGGGGTGTAGTCATAATTGTATAATGAATGAATGCAGTTATTTTAAAAGTTAATGGATCATTTTGATACATTTAAAAAGGTTGATAGATTAAAAAGGTACAAATCGGGGCTGGACGGGGATGAGTTACGGCGAGGACACAGGTTGAGCTACCTCTATCGAGGCTAAGATCGCCTGTCGAAATTCACGAAAGATGAGGACCACGGGCTGAGCTACGGTGAGGAGATCACCAGTCGTCGAAGTTCGCTGGTGCAGGGGAAAATGTGGAAGAAGGGTTTCTAGGCGCGGGTTAAAATTAATTTAGGGTTTTCTATTGCTACGGTTTTTAAAAACCGTAGCAATAGAACATATCCCGACGGTTTGGTCGAACCGTCGACAAAACCGATCGAGTTTCTCTTTCAACTACGACGGTTCAATAAAACCGTCGGCATATCTTAGGCAATTTCGACGGTTTGCATAAAACAACCAGCATGTATTCAACATTTAAGACGGTTAAGTAAATTGTCACAATTATTTTTCATTTTAAATAAGTTGAACAAACTTTCACAATATTAAATTTTTTTATAGTGTTGACTGACAGAATTTTATTTTGTGGTCTAGCAACATCAGAAAACGGCGATACTGATGACGATAATGACAATAACTTTGCATATGAGGTAACAATAAATTTATCATTAGATGTGACTTAGATCTGAACTATCACTTTGAGTGCATATGAGGTAACGATAAAATTACCGTAAGGTGTTACTTAGATATAAACTATCACTTTGAGTGTAGGTAACGAAAAAATTACCAAGGATTGTGACTTAAGTCTAATTATCACTTTCAGTGCATTCGAGGTAATGAAAACTTCCGTGAGATATGACTTAGATTTGAATTATCATGAGGGTTGACCATGGTCTTTGAATGTAAATTACTGCTAAATCAAACGTGGTGGAAACTAAACTTCCATGGAAAAAAACTCACGCACTTGTCTTTAGGACTTCGCCGTCCATCAATACTTTTCCTTGACCACAAAGAGGGGGCAATGTTACTTCAGCAATCAAATCAAAGATATTCAATGACAAGGGATTGGAGCCCAGAATAGCTTTAATATCATCTAAATCATCTTGAGGAATAGGAAGTACAACAGATACATCGTTGGGAACTCCTACGTGGGTCGGTTCCATCACTATGTGAGTCGCTTGTCTGATGCTGGAATGTCTATAAAAGTCAGTTTGAGGATCTCAGTGTTTGGCGTGGTTACTGTCTTGACCATGGTACAATTTTTTTCACGAGCATTGCTGCTTCAGAAGCCGTGATACCAAGAGTACTCTGCACCAAACAAATTCCATGGTTATGAATTGTCACAAGGAACATATATAATGTTATGTATCTTGAAGAAATTGAGTACTCACTCGTTTAACAACCTGATTACGCTCCGGGGTGACGAAGATATGTTGACCACTTCAGGACCAAGACTAACTCCCTTGCATGGCTCCTAAAAAATTGAAACACAATAAAGAGAAGCTATTGAAAAAACAATATATGGCGATAAAAGACAACAATGGTCATAATAAGAACCTATGATTTAAGATTCCCAGAAAGATGTGATGTTGTTGCATAAATGACACCTACCCGACATAGATTTGTTTAGAACCTTGTCTCTGGTCCTTGTTGACACAATCAGATGAATTTGAAGTTGTAGTAGAATCCTAAAAAACCCAACACAACTTTCAAACGAATGAGATATTGCAAATAGACAATACGCTCAAGCAACATGGTATCAACTCGACTCGACTAATACTTCAGAACAAAAAGATTCAACCTTCCTTCATGTTCAAATATTACAATGAGTGTTGAAAGAGAATAGCCATCATGACTTGCTCTTCCTACCTTAGTAATACTATTTTTTTATTCTAACCAAGATCAATGTCTCTACCAAATGCATACCACAAGTCATCTGACATGTAACCAAAAAGCTCCAATATGTAAGGACAAGGCTTGAAGTATCTGATCTATCAACACTCATCGGGAAGTCGATTGTTTTAGGCCTCGTTACACAATTCCATCACCATGCTCGGGGAGGGTGATCAAACTCTGGATAAGTTAAAATTTTGACCCATGACGGGGCTCTCCTAGGGTAATGCTCACACATGAACATATGCAAGAATGCACTGCCAACAAATGTTGCAGCCTAACAACGTGTGAGTGATCACCATAAGTCATGGTAAGTCCGATTAAGGAGGTAATACAAATTACCTAGGAATATAGGAGCTAAAACGACTTTTCGGCTAGTTACTAGTCTAGCTGCTATCATAAACACGCGACTGTTTATCATCTCATTTAAAAGCATGTGGACATCAAAACAAACACATCTCAGATTTGAAATATAAAGCAACAAAAAACAGGAAGTTCAACAATACAATAATGGTTTGCATGCAGCGGGATACAGTAACAACAGAATAAACAAGACGGGTAGTGATAGTACCTTGAAGCATGCACTGTGACAACCACAATGTAATGAAGGCAGCCAGTTCCACCTCCTCATTTCCAAAGTACGGACCTGTTTGTAACTCCTGCTGTTTCATTCCTTTCTTAGCCAAAGTAGTGGTGTCTTTGATGAAAAAGCATATCCAACCAGAAAAGTTCACTTTCCTGCTATCCTTCCTTGCGGTAGAATTCTTGTGAGTTTTGGAAAGACCACTCTATAAAATATCCACTATGGGTTTGAGATAAGCTCGAGTTCGGCCGCAGTAATATCATGATCTAAAAAAAATGAGGTTCGACAAGAAATACACTTCTCGAGTGTATGCGTGAACTCCCGCCAAGCAGTGACAAAAGTATGAGATTGCCTCCATCGCAATAACAGAGTTCATATTGTTGCAGAGTCACGAAGTATAATAACTTGCAACTCACCATCAACGCCTTATATACGCCCACTATGGGAAAGCTTTCTGTCTTTTGTGCTCACCTGCTTATTATTTCTCTCTCTCCTCTCTCTAACTCTCTGTTTCTCTCTCTATCTTCCTCATCTGTTTCTCTTTCTCTTAATCCCTACCTTGTCTGTTTTTCTAGCCGTCCTTTGGCCTTGAACGACGGTTGAACCATCGACTATTCCCTCCTTTTCCACTTCTTCCTCGTGATTCACAGCTGCAGATTAGGTGTTGACAAAATTGATCTGACATAACCCGTTTCCATAGTTTGAACTCACCTCATCTAAACCTAAACCGTTTGGCCATATCTTGTTGATCTAGTCAATGTGACAATTTTGATGATAATAAATAATACGTGAACTAATATTTTAATTAAGTGACAAGTTTTAAATAATGTGAAAACAAGGTTGAAAATACTTAATCTTAAGTGTTTATACAAAAAGAATAAAAGGTAATCGAAAATGTAAATTGTGAGATACGTGTGACGAATTATGAACTGCACGAAGCATATCAAACGAACTCCAAATGACTTAAATCAAAGTCCGTTGAATTGAGAATACTTCAAGGAATTTAGAACTGGACTGAACCGCTAATGAACCAGATCATAAAAAACCAAGCCGGATAGAATTGTACGAAAATGTCAAGGCTCGATTCACTCACGGTTTGATGTCTAAACAGGCTCAATTTAGAGATCAATTCAGTCATATCAGTGGATTGATTTAGAATCAGTCAGACCAGTTCCCTGATCAGTGTGATCAGTTTACACAAAAGGCAATTACTCGCCTAATTGCTAAAACCGGTGGAGAAATCGATGTGGTTAGTTTGCCAAAAAGAAATCTTCCTTAATTGATGACCGGTTCGTCTGGTTCTTCAACTGGTCCGACCAGTTTCAATAGTATTTTTCAACACTATATATACCCCATGACATTTTCATTCCAACACATCTCTCCACTCCTCTTCAACGAAGTTCTATAGAGCTTTAATCTTTGAGAGAGTTGTATTTTGAATGAGTACTTGAGAATTTTCTAGAGAAAAGTTAGTAAATATTGTGATGAGCTATCTACTCTTTGAAAAAGCGAGTGATTCTGTAAGAGATTCGATGATCTTGACCAAACTACATTGTCAATGTCTGATTGACATCATAAACCAATAGGGTTTATAAATGTTTGGTCTTCACTGTTAAGAATATCGTTTAGAAAAAATCTTCAATGAGGGATCCTTGAAGTATGGACGCAGGGATAAATTTTTCCGAATCACGTAAAAATATTGTGCGTCGTATCTTTCTCTCCCTATTCTTTACATTTACATGCTATTTACTTTTCGTACTTACTTTTCACACATTTACTTATTCCACGTATTTAAGTTTCTGCACATTATTTAATTGCATGATAATTATATTATTGCTTGCACGTTTATTATAATTGCTTGATTGTTTATTTATAGTAATTAATATTTATTTCAAGTAATTTTATTTTTAAGCTTTAAAATCTCTTTTATTGACTTTTTTTCTTTAATGAAGAGGTGTCATATTCGATCCTACATGCCTGGCTCAAATTGAATCGACTAAGTCTGAACTGAATATGTCAGATTTGCATTGACCCGACCTATATTAATGTGATTCTATTGAGTTTTAACTTTTGTAAACACATTTTCTAGTTTAAAATCCGACTCTATTGTCATTTTGATTCCTTTATATTATTATGGTTTTGTAAACTTATTAGTTAGTAACTATTAGGGAAGAATAAAGTGATTAGAAGTCTAAATTTTTTGTCAATGTTGCTCCAGGTTAGCGGGTATATATCGCGATATCACCCTGTGTGATAATATTTAGTATGCACTTGGTGTAATTATTCTAATTTGTGTGATAATATATATATTAGTGTTATATCATTATTTGTGACTCTGTTGTAATTACTTTACATGAATTCTTACATTAAGAACACGACTGTTGATATTATTATTGGTTGTTTACATTTTAACATATTGTTAAGTTTTGTAATTGTTACACGCACAATATGTTGAGAGTATGATTTATTATGTTACAATGTCATGTTAAGTTGAGCATGTCAGATTATGTGTACATGTACTAANTATATATATATATATATTATATGATCATGCATGAGCTGTATGCTTAGTCATTGTCATACATTGGATATTATGAACCATGAAGCTAAACTAAGTAACGTGATTGATCAAGCAAAAAGTGGTATTTAGCCATTTTTGTTAGTTAACAAGAAACCATACTGTTCACGCCATGGATTTATCATCATAAGCAATGTCCTTGAGATTTCTAAAGTTACAGGTATCAACATCCTTAAGGTTTTGGTAAACTTAAGTGACAACACGTATCAGTGTCCTTGAGTTTCGATAACCTGAAGTAGCAGAAGCTTCAACATCACCAATTTGTCACATTTATATTCATGCTCATTTTTATGCTTATATTTATGTGTGAAACAATTCTGATTAAATTGTTAATCGAGGGATATACCCAGCCAAGTTATGTTAAAATATGTTGCATGATTAAGTTTAAGACATATGCGTAAACTATGTGATATGTTCAGCCGCCAAGTTACGATTAAGTACGTTACATGACTAAGATTATGAAACATGTTAACTATGTGATGCGTTGAGCCTGTTAGGAAAATCATTAAAACTAAAATCCAGAGAAAACATGATTCAACCAAGATCCTCCATATCAAATCACCGAGAGAATGAAAACGCTTCGTATCTTGATCCATGGAAACAAATGATTGTTGGTAATAGATCTTCTGATTCAATGAAATTTTCCTTAAAGAAGAATCTCTTTATTTTGGTCCATCATAAAATTAGAAATATAGAATTATGTCTCTACACATAATAAATTCATACCATATAAGTGCTCTAAGTCCAATCACATTAAACCTTAGTAAGGTTACTTTAAATGGACTCAACTTTACAATAACCTTTAAGACACATGTAATAACATATGTAGTAGGCCCACATGTTTAATTATTTTCTAACAGAGCCAAGATATTATTAAGCATATTATATGATTTCATTTATTAATGTGAACTAGTCAATGTGTCAAGTTAAGTTATGATTAAGCGTGTTGTATGATTACATTTATGACATGTAAATGCATAAAATCATATTTGTTTACTTACTAAGTATTCTATAATACTCATTTCCCCACAAATTGATTATGGTGTAGATGATGATGAGCAACTTGAGTGAGAGAATTCTATAACCGACTGAACTATTAGAAGAACCCAAGAATTTTAGTTTATGACTAAGTATAAGATTTGCGAAACGAAAAGTATATTCATTATAATTTAGATATTAAATGGTTTATTATTTATCATGCTTTTCTATGAACATGGATGGGTTAAGTTTTTACAAATTTCGGATTTCTCAAGTTGACTTGATGATGGAGTTTAATACGATTTATTGAGGTTGTTTTAAATAAGCATTTATGATGATTATTGCTTCCTATTATCCATGATTTTCTATTAGGGAAATTTATGGTTTTCAACTTGAGAGTTTTCCTAAATATGGTTTCCAATCAAATTAGAAATTAACCTTTCAGAATAGGGATGCTATAGTTTGGTATGAAAGTACATGTTATTAATTCTGAAGACACTTTATAATAAAAATATAACATGTCGCCACTTTACTCTTTACTCATTTTATAAGTTAGGTACGCACATTATAAATATTTCAACTATTATTTCAATATGATATGTTCTTGTTTCGATAAGATATATCATGTTATGTTTAACTTAAGATGTATGTGTGAAGGATTAGACATGTTTGATAGTCACGGGTGTTGTGAGTAGTAATGTGATGGCTCCTCCTAGAAGGAACAACAACAATGATGCAACAACACATTCAACTGATAACATACACGCAACTATGCTTGATGTGATCCAAGAACTCTTTGGGTTGTTGCGGCAGGTAGTGACAACTTGTCCACGTCAACAACTAATGCTCATTGACGTTCAATTGATATATGTATTCAAGGGATGAATTCACCAGAATTCGATGGGCATGATCCAATCCACTTCAAGCCTACGAATGGATTGCCAAGTTAGAGAAGATCTTTCGATATATTAGGTGCTCAGTTGTGCAAAAGTGGAATATGCGATTTTCATGCTGGCGCGAGAGGCTCGTAAATAGTGGGAGATCAAATAAAGAGCTCATGATGTCGAGCCTCATCCAGTGACTTGAGATAGTTTTCAAGGAATATTTTTTTTCTGAAAAGTACTTCTCTATCACTATCAGAGCTGATAATGTAACTTAGTTCATTAAGTTAGTGTAGTGAGATATGAAAGTAAAAAATATAAGCTAAATTTTGAAGAATTATCACATTATACAACTCATGATGTTAATAACGAGCTGTCGAAGCCTCAACCGTTTGAAAAGGGTATTCGTCATGAGATCAATGGTGCCCCATGCTTAAATAAGATCAAGACAATAATGCAATTGTTAACAATGCGAAAGGAAAATTCTTCGCTTTTGGCATGCCTGAAGTTAAGGAATCAACCATATTTATTGCAGGTACACTAATTATCCTGGACATCCCGCTTTCACATTGATTGATTTTAGATCTACACTTTCAATTCTATTTGCTTCTTTTATGTCTCATGCTTTACTACCTCTTTTGCCATTGGGTTTTGAATTGTGTGTATCTAAATATATTTGAATGGGGCGTCTTCTTTTCGGCGACAAAAGTTCATTGAATTGTGTGTGTTCAAATGTATTTTAATGAGGTGTCTCTCTGTCGACGACAAAAGTTCTTAAAGAAAGAAGTTCTTAAAGAAGGAAGAATGTAATGTAATACCCTGAACCTATTTAGGTGTATTTTAGTACTAGAATGTTTTTTATTATAAGATTATAAATTTACTTTATTTAGTATGCTGAACTCTGATTTAATCTAATCTTACTCTACCATAAACATTTTCCCTTTTTTATCACTCTCAGACTCCCCCTCTCTAAATCGCACCTCTCAAAACACATTATTCCTTCTCTCTTACATTAAGCTTCCTCATTGCGATTTCCTTCAAACAGACAATAACCTAAGGGTTTTTAGGCAACTATACTTTTTAAAATTTTTATTTTATAAAATAGCTGGAAATAATAATAATTAAGAAGATAACCAATTTTTAAAAAAGTCAACAAAATAAAAAATTAAATTGACCGTAATACCCATGAAAAGAATATAAATTTTGAATTATCTAATGATTATCTAATGAGATTTGGCAAATTTGTCATCATGTCAAATTCGAAATTTGGGTTTTATTAAAATTTTATCCGATTTAGACTGAGTTATTTTCAAGATTTTAAACATAAAGTTATATTAACAATAAAATAACAAAAAAAGAAAAAGAAAATTGCGAGAATAGCTCATATTCAGGTAAAATAATACTTTATTGTTGTTTCTAGAATTGAAATGCATTGAAATATCGTAAATAATTATAGTTTATAAATATTGTTGTTACTTTACATGTATTCTTACATTAAGAACACGACTGTTGATATTATCATTGACTGTTTACATTTTAACATATTGTTAAGTTTTGTAATTGAACACACAATATGTTGAGAGTATGATTGATTATGTTACAATGTCATGTTAAGTTGAGCATGTCAGATTATGTCTAATATATATATATATATATATTATATGATCATGTATGAGTTGTATGCTTAGTCATTGTCATGCATTGGATATTATAAACCAGGAAGCTAAACTAAGTAACGTGATTGATAAAGCAAAAAGTGGTATTTAGCCATTTTTGTTAGTTAACAAGAAACCATATTGTTCACGCCATGGATTTGTCATCATAAGCAATGTCCTTGAGATTTCTAAAGTTATAGGTATCAACATCCTTAAGGTTTTGGTAAACTTAAGTGACAACACGTATCAGTGTCCTTGAGTTTCAGTAACCTAAAGTAGCAGAAGCTTCAACATCACCAATTTGTCACATTTATATTCATGTTCATTTTTATGTTTATGTTTATGTGTGAAACAGTTCTGATTAAGTTATTAATCGAGGGATATACCTAGCCAAGTTATGTTAAAACATGTTGCATGATTAAGTTCATATGCGTAAACTATGTGATATGTTTAGCCAAGTTACGATTAAGTACGTTACGTGACTAAGATTATGAAACATGTTAACTATGTGATGCGTTGAGCCTGTTAGGAAAATCATTAAAACTAAAATCCAGAGAAAACATAATTCAACCAAGATCCTCCATGTCAAATCACCGAGAGAATGAAAACGGAAGCGTACTTGATCCATGGAAACAAATGATTGTTGGTGATAGATCTTCTAATTTAATGAAATTTTCCTTAAAGAAGAATATCTGAATTCTCTATGAAGATGGGATGTCAGAGAGAATAAGAATGAAATTGTGTTTCTTGAATAAGAGATCATAACCCTTATATATACGAATATTTTTTCATATTTTTATTTTGGCCCATCATAAAATTAGAAATACAGAATTATGTCACTACACATAATAAATTCATACCATATAAATGCTCTAAGTCCAATCACATTAAACCTTAGTAATGTCACTTTAAATGGACTCAACTTTACAATAACCTTTAAGACACATTTAATAACATATGTAGTAGGCCCACATGTTTAACTATTTTCTAACAGAGCCAAGATATTATTAAGCATATTATATGATTTCATTTATTAATGTGAACTAGTCAATGTGTCAAGTTAAGTTATGATTAAGTGTGTTCTGTGATTGCATTTATGACATGTGAATGCATATAATCATATGTGTTTACTTACTAAGTATTTTGTAATACTCATTTCCCCATAAATTGATTATGGTGCAGATGATGGTGAACAACATGAGTGAGAGAATTCTATAACCGACTGAACTATTAGAAAAACCTAAGAATTTTAGTTTATAACTAAGTATAAGATTTGCGAAATGAAAAGTATATTCGTTATAATTTAGATATTAAATGGTTTATTATTTATCATGCTTTTCTATGAACATGGATGGGTTAAGTTTTCATGAATTTCAGATTTCTCAAGTTGACTTGATGATGGAGTTTAATACGATTTATTGAGGTTGTTTTAAATAAGCATTTATGATGATTATTGCTTCCTATTATCCATGATTTTCTATTAGGGAAATTTATGGTTTTCAACTTGAGAGTTTTCCTAAATATGGTTTCCAATCAAATTAGAAATTAACCTTTCAGAATAGGGATGCTATAGTTTGGTATGAAAGTACATGTTATTAATTCTGAAGACACTTTATAATAAAAATATAACATGTCGCCACTTTACTCTTTACTCATTTTATAAGTTAGGTACGCACATTATAAATATTTCAACTATTATTTCAATATGATATGTTCTTGTTTCGATAAGATATATCATGTTATGTTTAACTTAAGATGTATGTGTGAAGGATTAGACATGTTTGATAGTCACGGGTGTTGTGAGTAGTAATGTGATGGCTCCTCCTAGAAGGAACAACAACAATGATGCAACAACACATTCAACTGATAACATACACGCAACTATGCTTGATGTGATCCAAGAACTCTTTGGGTTGTTGCGGCAGGTAGTGACAACTTGTCCACGTCAACAACTAATGCTCATTGACGTTCAATTGATATATGTATTCAAGGGATGAATTCACCAGAATTCGATNTAAACCTATTTAGGTGTATTTTAGTACTAGAATGTTTTTTATTATAAGATTATAAATTTACTTTATTTAGTATGCTGAACTCTGATTTAATCTAATCTTACTCTACCATAAGCATTTTCCCTTTTTTATCACTCTCAGACTCCCCCTCTCTAAATCACACCTCTCAAAACACATTATTCCTTCTCGCTTACATTAAGCTTCCTCACTGCGATTTCCTTCAAACAGACAATAACCTAAGGGTTTTTAGGCAACTATACTATTCAAAATTTTTATTTTATAAAATAGCTGGAAATAATAAGAATTAAGAAGATAACCAATTTTTTAAAAAGTCAACAAAATAAAAAATTAAATTGACCGTAATACCCATGAAAAGAATATAAATTTTGAATTATCTAATGATTATCTAATGAGATTTGGCAAATTTGTCATCATGTCAAATTCGAAATTTGGGTTTTATTAAAATTTTATCCGATTTAGACTGAGTTATTTTCAAGATTTTAAACATAAAGTTATATTAACAATAAAATAACAAAAAAAGAAAAAGAAAATTGCGAGAATAGCTCATATTCAGGTAAAATAATACTTTATTGTTGTTTCTAGAATTGAAATGCATTGAAATATCGTAAATAATTATTGTTTATAAATATTTTTAACGTTATAACTATTGCAAACAATAGTTATAAATAATAGTTATTTACTGTTAATTTCAAAATAAAAATACATTAACGAATCACATGTAAACATTTAATAGTAATGTTACATATTCTTTATCGTAATCAAAATTCAGACAATAAGTACTAACTACTACTCCTACACTTTTTCATTAATAATTCATAAATTATTTTTAATGTAATCTATTTAAAACTCATAACAACATATTTACTTCATTTTTATTATTTTCCACGCTAGTATATAAAAATATATTGAATCCTTCCTAAAATTTAATCTAGAATTGTAGTCTCATCACCTTGAAATGAACCGAGAACTGTGCATGATGATGAATTGTTAGACTAGTTTATGAAAATATGATAATATATTAATAAATTATTATACTAATAATTCGGTAAATAATCATTGTAATTTATATAAAGATTAATGATGTGACAAAATTATACAAAATTTTCCATAAATATTAATCAGCATATAAATTATATTTGAATAATCAAACGTCCTTCCTGCCAAACAGGAAAAACTGCCTAAATATGGTGATTTGGGAAAAAATCGTCGAAATAGATTTCGAATAATCCTTACCAAAAGGAAAAGGGGTATTCATAATTTAATGGATTTATTTCCAATAATCCATTATGTTTTTTCAAAGAAACAAAATCCATTAATGGAGGCAAAAAAAAAACGTAACAGCCTGCAGGGATGGTTTTCTTCAAATATTACATAATTAAAAGAAAAGGGGTCATGCAAACACCATTAAAATCACCATAAAAAACTTTCTAAACACAACAGTCTGACTGCCAACACGTAGATCTCCAATCACAATTAAAGAGGCTCACTGATTCCACCTGATGAAAAAGATGAAGAATATCGAACAAAATTAGAGCTATATATCTTATGTACATATTTTTTGTCATACCAATTTTTGGTATTATTGATCTCAGTAATTTTGTTTTGTTTGAATATGAAAATCTAAAGGGTTTTTAGAATTTACTAAAAAACAATTCAGTTATAATCTTTTTAGTTTTAAATGATACATGCCTATTTTTAATCGTGTATATAATATAATCATTGTTAACAATATATCATTTTATTTATTATTTAACAATTTATAGTAATTGTCTTAAATAAGGGTGAAATTGTAATAGAAAGTTTTGCTCAACTTAACTTGATTATTAATTTAATTAAAAATAGTTAAAAAACTATAACACCCTACTAGAATGGTTAAATACTACAATTTCCGATAACTTTATCCCTTTTCGATAAGGGAGAACTAGAAATGGATCATTCTTGTAGTAAAATGGCCGCCCAGCTTTTTAATTGCAAGAATGGCCGGATGGCCTGGTAGGTAAAGGGGGAATGATTGGCCATTAACATTAGACCCTTAATGAAAAATGGCTTAAAAACACACGCAATAGTACGCGTGCAATGGCCTCACGCGTTACTATTACGTGGGTTAAACGCGGCGTTTAACAGAAGGAAAAAAATGACTATGTGTGTGATATATAAATTAGTTACGTGTGATATTTGATTTAGATACTGATTTGTTTTTGTCTATGAATACTAGAATAATGTGAAACATTGAACACCCTTACACTAACTATGCGTAATTTATAAATTATGCTATCTAAATTAAATACTGGTTTATTTTTGTTCGTTTATTTTTGTTTTTGTAATTTAGATAGTATGGTATCTAATTTAGATAACATTGGTGGAACAAGATTCGAAAAAAATCGATGTCGCTCATTAAGAAACCCAGAAAAAATAGAAAAACTTCAGATCCAATCAGTAATCCAGAAAAAACCCCTTAAATCCAAGAACGAAACCCTAACAACACATTGGAACCTGCAGAAACAACCAATTAAACCCTAACAACGACATATAAAGAGGTATATAGATGATATTATTCACCTTTGTCGTCGTTCATCGCCATTTTCATACAAATTTTTGCTGCTAACAATGGCGATGAACGACAAAAAAGATGAAGAACGAACAACGACGATGAACAGACAGTGAGCGACGAATGGTGAACGACCACGAACCTCAAACGACGATGAAATAAGGATGGCGACGGACGGCGAGCGACGAGGAAACCCTAGAAAACACAACAGCTATTTGGGGAAGATAGGGACAAAAAGGAAAAATTGTTTAAAAATTTACCAAAAGGAATACCCCTTGTTAAAAAAATGGTCATTCCTGCACTTTAAAAAATGAACATTTATGTACAATGACCCTCCAAAAGTGGTGAAATTTGTAATTTTCCCTTTCGATAAGTCATTGCTGGCCTGCTAGCCCTTCGTGGGTTGGGCTGTGCAAGCATACTTTTGAACTAGGGAAATTTTACATAATAGATAAATAACAGTTCTTCGATGGTTTTATGTAAATAACATGTTTCCTAATCTGTCAATAATTTTAGACTAAAACGACTCTAATCTATATATGATGTATTTGATGATTTTTCAGGTATATCAGAGGTATAGATGATATACTAATTTGAAAAATGCTAGAATTAAGGATGTAATTAATGTTCAAAATTTAAAATTTGATATATATATGTATATATATATATATATGTATATATATTTATATGTATATATATTTATATGTATATATATTTATATGTATATATATTTATATGTATATATATTTATATGTATATATATTTATATGTATGTATAAAAGAGGTATATAGATGATATACTGATTTTTCGAGTATATTAGAGGTATATAGATGAAGAACTCAACCGTGTAACTTCGAAAATTGCCTATATAATATTAAAAAAGAAAATACATGATCCAAACTGATTTTTTCTTCAAAGTTGTTGAATATTCGATATCGATAATGTCATTAATTTAAAAAATATTTCTTTAACAATCTTTAGCTAATATTAAGGAAAATATAATCAACAATTAATTATCCCCTATTTAATTAAAAAATTAATAAAATAACATTTGAATTAGATGTGACGAATTACCAAATTTTTTAATTAATTACAAGGACCCACAAAATCAAATTATGAAATCTGTATGTTCAAGATTAAAAGCGTCAAACTATAATTTTATCAACAACTAACTGATGACGTGATAATAAAAATTTTCTATTTACTTAAAATTTGAAAGAAAAACTATTATTTCTTAAATCGATTTTCAAAACTTATCTAGTCAGTCCAATTACGTTTTGAACTATCCTGAATTCCCTCGGGCCCAAACTCCCCTTGGGTCATTCTTAGACATGTCCAGTTCAAGTACTATTTTTAACTTAGGAATCCGGCCTAGTCAAAATGGGGTGTCTACACAGATGATCGATTTAATTAAAACAAATAGACGAATTAATTAGTCTGCACTTGCTAGCATGCCTTCTTATACAGCCTGCCTAACATACCGTTAGATCAAAACAACTATATATTGTAAATATCTCTACTGTTTATAAAGTTATTTATTTTCGAATTTTCTCACTCATAAACACATTACTCACTCGTGACTTATATAAATATTAATAATCATGTAAAACCAATATATCAAGTATTTTACATGTGTTAAACTTAAACAGTGGGAACATGTTTGACACACTAAGTCAAACATCTAACTAAGTATCAGAGTGGACGGTTACAGTTGACAATATAAATTGTAAATTGTAGTTATGATAGTCAAAGTTGTAGACATGAACGGTTAAAGTTGTCAACATAGACAAATAAAATTGTTAACATAGACGGTGGAAGTGGAAGACATAGCAAAATGGACAAAATGGGTCATAGGGGTTACAAAAATAAGAAAGTGGTTCAAAACATTTACTCACCCCAAGTGCCTATAGATAGTGACAAACATAGAAGAAGAAAAGCAAGCACACATTTGGAACAAATTAAAAATCAGAAATCACACACTGTAATTCTATCACACTAGGGTTAACGTAATTGTGATTGTTGTACGAGAAGCAAGATCATTGTAAGAGTATTAGCTTGGTTATTGTAATCACTCCATCTCCATCACTTTAAGTGTATTTAGAGATTCATTCGAGCTGTTTTCTCAATCTTCATTCATTATTTGTAAATTTTTATTGCCTCCAACCCCATTTGTACTCTGTTTATTAATTGCAAGTTAATATATTTGTATATTTGTATATTTGATTTTCACTGTGTTGTTATTTTATGTTAATGCAAATGTCTTCTTAATTGGAGGAGTAAAAAACCCATATTTATTTTCTTTGAGTGGAAGCCAGACTTAGACCTCTCTGCAGGCTCTAGGTGAAAATTAATAAAGGATTTAAATAACAATCTAGATATAATAATGAACGCTAATCTCGACTACCTCATTAATTGATCAATAGATTAGAGTAACAAAAGGGAACAGAAAAATCTAAGCTAGAAGGACCTCTGAGGGCTTCACCACCACATTCTTGGTCAAAATCTTATCCAATATATGGGAAGAAAAAATCTTATATCCTCTTCATCTACTATATATATACTACTTCAAAGGAAAAGAAAATAAAAATACAAAAATCAATCTTAGAGAAGCAATGGAAATGCAAGCTGTTGTGAATCTAACACAACTAAGAACCTCTCTTATCACACACAAATCCGTAGCTTTGCCATTGAAGTTCATTCCAACTGCAAGAACTTCCCAACGTCTTCAACTCAAGGCAACTTCTGTAATGCAAAATGATCCTTTATCGGTTGATTACAGCTCAGTCAACTCGTAAGTAAATTTTTTTTTCTTTTTTTGTGGGTTGATTTTTCAGGAATGACAATGAAAAATAATGGGGCGCCATAAAAATCACAGTGTATTCCCAGCAGAGGCTTGTGAGACAGTTGGAGGAGAAGCTTGTGAAGTTGAAATGTATCCTGAAGTAAAGCTCAAACCAGAGATGAAGACACCAAGTACTAATTCAGCAGAACTGACTGATAGAGATTATTTGGAGTACGACAGTCCAAAGACGTAAAATTTCTAGATACCATTTGATCTCTTGATTATATATATACCATCCTTCTTAAAATAAAAACATGAATTATTTTGGATATTGGTGGTAAATTCTACAGGGTGTTTCCAGGAGAGGCTTGTGATGATCTTGGAGGTGAATTCTGCGAGCCTGAGTATCAGAGAGGAGTTTATTAGTTCTAAAGATCATCGTCATTTCTCTTTTACTTTCTCCTCCTCTTTCTTTCTTTCTTGTTCTTTTTTCACCTGATTGTTTTCACTGTTTAGCTGTCTATCTTGTTTTAGTCTGGTATATGAATGACTTGTGTCTTTCTACTGAACCAGGAAGGTTTACAGTAGATAAACAAATGTGATATATTGAGATATATTTCAAAGAATTCCAGAGTTTTGTTTATGTTAGCTGCTTAATTATTTGAAAACAATCAAAATCAACCCTTAGAAAGTGTAAATCTCAGTAAGAAAATTTTGCACTAGTTTTCTGAACATAAGAGATAGACTCAACTCAATGTAACCTCATGTAGTTTAAATATGGACATCTTCATTTGAATCTTCTACAATTTAATAAATATTTAAAGCTATACTCAAGATAATAGAAATCCAGAGAATTTAATTACATTTCTGAACCTAAGCATTCAATATCAAAGCTTGCTAGGCTGCTACAACACCAAGTATGAAGACAATTTGGTAGGAATAGTTGGAAAGTTACAATCTGGGTAAAAATCGACCTACTTTGTTCAGCAAATCACCTCGTTTAGAACAGTCTTGAAAGGCAACATTATAAAAGAAGTTGAATAGAATAGCCAAAACTAAAGCTGGTAGTCGTGAAATTAATTGCAAAGGCAAAGCATTAAGATAATGCTTTGAAGTTTTGACTACAATAGGGCAGTTCAGCAAACTTATGTTCAAAAGAACACAGCAAAATAAGCAATAGAAGATGAAGGCATGGGTTCAATGATGTCCTACTTGTTTTGGCAAAGCCGAGCCATTGCCAAATTCATCGTTCGGCACAACTTCAGTTTTATGATCACTTTCAAAGAATGCTTCGTGAAGAGACTTAACACATCGTTCAGCCTCACTATCATTTACTACTAGCGATATGTTCACCTGGATACAAACAATAGTCGTAATGAGGTTAAGGGATGCATAGTATTTAGAGTAGTGAGATAGAATCGGAAACCTTGGAAGCCCCTTGTGAGATCATCTGGACATTGACTCTGTTCTTTCGAAGAACATGAAACGCCTGTTGAAAAGATAAAATGTACATAAGGAGTCTCGTTCCACAAATTTCAGGTAAATGTTAAACATTGTAGGAGTGTACGGTCCAAATGTCTCGAAGGGATGATGTTTATAAGCATATACACTGTTGAATAATAATACGCAAAAAAGGCACCTTTTCTAGTATCAATGAAGATTGTTGAAAATTCCCAATAAGAGAAATGATTGATCTGCTCTGCAGAAGATTCACTACTGCAATTTTTTCAAGTTCTTCAACTACATGATCTAATTCCTGATCAAATAAGACCACCAGAATTGCAATTAGTCCCAAAAACAACATAACAACATAACAGTCATTAGAGGGAGGGAGGGGGAGGGAGGCTTTTTTTCCATAAAAGAAAAAAAAGGCTCATAAGTCAGAACGATAACCATTCAGTTTACATCAAGAAACATACAAGAAGCTCACACTGATCTAACGTATCAAGTTGCAGAATTGCAACCATTATACCAATTTGGGAACATCTTTTCATTGATATAATAAATATCATTTGATTTGCCATTTAAATACACATACCATAATTTCACTGATATAATCGGTAAAAAGCGTTCTGAATTTTTCAGCACATTCAGCCTAACTAATTGCATTTGGTAGTCCACTTACTCAACTTTGACTATTCAATTTGGCTGATATCAGTTCCTCACAGTCATATCACAAGAACTTTAAAGTAAGAAATTTAAAAGGAAAACCAAGAGGGAACTTGCATGCCTGCTGAATCAATTCTCTGCTCCAAATTTTTGAGGGATCTAATGTCAAGGATAAACTAACTTCGCTAGTTGCAACTACATCCACAGATATGCCCAAGTCTTCAAAGATTGAGAAAACCTGCTTTGGAGGAAAGTTTTAGCAGATATCATTTTCATCTAGAACATGGAAGGCAACAGGTCATAATAAAACAAAATCATCTTAACAGATGTCACCTTTGCAAGGAAGCCAAATTGTCCAAGCATGCGTGTACTAACTATGTCTAACATAGTTACACTTCTCTTCAAAACAATGCTAGTTAGCACGGCCTGCAATTGATTTTAGGTGCGTGAAAAAAGTCAATCATCCATTTGAAATCTTCCATCATTGTCATCTTGAAAGTTGAAAGTCATCCAGTAAACACCTTACTCATATCTCTCGTTTTCGTGATGAGGGTACCGGGAGCTTTAGAATTATAAGAATTCTTGACTCTAACAGGAATATCACCTTCCCTGGCTGGCCTCATAGACTGAGGGTGTAGGACCTGCATGGTGGTGGATTGATAACACATTATTCTCCTATCAACTGCTTTTTATTTTTTCGATCGAACAGAAATGAAACATACAGTTCAATTGCCAATTCTATACTGATCATAACAACACTAATGCTAGCTGGATGCCATTAAGTTTGTCTAACCATAAACACAACTTCAAATTAAGGAGACCAACATTTCAGCTTATCCATCGCGTTGACACTCAAGCACCAAAATGAAATATGGCAAAAGTTTGCATAAGGAAGCAATCTAAGCTTATCTATGTTGTCTGCAGCTCAATAGGTCACAACTCCAAAATAGCCTTTTCTCATAGTTGCGGTGAAGGAAGCCACCC
>QANY01000025.1:0-139396 GCA_003255025.1 Datisca glomerata | reverse complement strand
CCCACGCACCCACACACACCCACACAAACACATCCAAGTTTCTAACTGATATCCAAGAAGAGATGCTATGAAAATTGAGCACCTGAACCTCCCTCAGGAAAAATATTTTAGTATCTTCGTTGATAACTATAGAGAAGTAAAAACAGAACAGTTAAACCCAGTTTCATGGATGAATAATTATGTACATTTGAGCAGTAGTTTTGAAATAATGAAATGTTGATCAATTCATATTCTTTAAACAAAATATCCTTCATATTTTGCTTTAGTTTTTGAGGTCACAATGCTATCTAAAAGATTTTATTGTGAAAAATTTAAAGTATCACCTGCCATTAAATTGAAACTTAACTCAGTCATTTACCTAAATATATTGGGTGTTAATAATTAGAAGCATTTAAAACTAAAGCAAACCGTGAAATGCAATGAGCCTACTAACCTGAGCGCCAAAGTATGCAAGCTCAGCTGCCTCATCAAATGTTAGATAAGGTACAGTTTCTGCACCAAGATAAATAGTAGGGTCACAGGTCAAGACACCATCTACATCTTTCCACACCTGACAAAGTTATTAGCAAATAGTGTATATGTATTGGTCAAAAGAAAATCATTTTAGGATAGATATAAAATCAATTGGCGTTTAAAATTCATATGTAATTTGAATAACCAAATCATGCCAAGTATTTCTAGATGGATGGATGAATCTGCAACGATAGACACGTTAATTTTAGTAGAACATATACTCAGATTTTGGCCTGACCTGAATCTCTCGTAAACCCAAGGCTTTACCGATGGTTGTGGCCGTCAAATCACTACCACCCCTTCCCAAGGTAGTGACTGCACATGATTTCCAGCCCTATGTGGAAAACTAGTTATCATGTCAGTATATTCCTATTTATTGAATACAGAAATTAAGTGAAACCCACATTTATTAACTCAATGAGATATTTAAGCCGCATTTAACAAGCAGAGACCTTGCCAAGAAAGCCAGTAACAACGGGAATCGCTGGATCACTTATCCAATCACCGTGTAATCTCTTTGCAACTGCCGGGTAAGTTGCTTCCAAAATGTCAGCATTAGTGAAGTCGTCCGTAGTTATAAATCCTATGTCAAAAGCATCATACTGCAAAATAAGATGTCACAACAAGGTCAGTTGTCACCAAAGATGACAGTAATAAACCATTTAAAAGGGTCTAAAGTAAAACAACTTAGGGTAAAACTGCATTGAAGGGTCGGGTGGCATATAGTAAATTAGCCAAAAGGACCATTTTGAGAAGAAAATAGTTGGCGGTGGGGGGGTGGGGCAGACTTGGATATTTGAACCATGAGATGGAACTGTATTATCACCAGTCTTGATCAACCTAGCTTCTGCAGTTTGGGCAACAAGGCTGACACTGATTTCTCACATGGAAGTCAACTAACACACATGAGAACTAAAACTGAAAGATCTGCATTCTTGCAATGGTCTTTGAATTCTGTGGCTCTCAATAAGAGGAATGATAAAAATGAATAGAAAGAACAAGTTCTAATTAAACACAGCATGATATTCTTGACGAAGTTCCAAACTTGCACCAATCGCATCTTTCAAACGCAAGTTCCAAACTTGAACCAAAGGAATTTATTAAAGTATTTAATTTCAAACCACAAATCCTGAGTAAGAGGAAAAGATGGCCCTTGCACATACTGACATTTTCACACGTAATCAGCAGATTACTTTATGTATACATATTTGATATTTGAACTAAACTAACATTAAATGTGTTGCAATTTGACATTTAAACTACTTGAATGTGTTGCTTCAATTGTCAACAACGATGTACACTCAACAACCAAAATGAGAAACTTTTTTGTGACCCCCAACAACTACTTCTCGTTACTGCTTTAGAAACCATGACTTAAAGACCCATAGTTGCAGCTTAACTACAACCCCAACAAATAGCAAGCTGAACGTGACACAAAAATGAAAAAAATAAGGACACGCCAACGGAATTGAATTAATGCAACCATTCAGTTCCTCTTTAACTTAACGTATAAAAAAGGTTTCAAGCACCCTCCTCCCTCAAGAAAAAGAGAAAAAAAGAGAGGAAAGGAGCCAGCGGGCAGATGAGGAGTAGGCAAGTGAGCAGATACATACTTGGCGTGCTTTAACACCAATCCTTTTCAGATAAGCAGCAAAGACTCTTGTTGACATGCACTCTCCAAAGGAAACTAAGTAGTCTTTGGTCCGGAGAGTTAACTCTTTCATCATCGCTATTCCTTTCAAAAGTTGCTCCAATTCTTCTTCTAAGTGAACTGCAGAATGTCTCAATCACACGCAGATGTCCCAATTACCATTCTTGTATTTAAAGCATTGTGATATACTATCTATTGACCCCTAACATTGGTAAAAAAAAATACTTGTATTCATATGCAAAAGAAAGCACAAATAAAATCTCTAACTCCTACAATATATATAAATGACGCCATTGAACTTGTATTTCAAAAAATCAAAGCTCACATAAGAACTGAAAAGATTCCTACCAGAAATAACAGAGTGCTCGACACCTAGTTCAGCTACAGTCCTGGAAATACAAAAATGAACTTGCTAAAAACAACAGCAACAGAATACAAACTTGATCTCTAATACAAGGAAGAGATTGGGAAAAACTAGGCAATGCATCATACCTAAGATGCAGTTCCTTTATAATCCTCAGCTCTTCAATTTCTGACGCATTAGAAACTCCACAGCTGACAGCTTTCTCACCGGCCTATCAAAGAGATCCATTTGAACACTTACAGCTCAATTACGCTTCTTTTGGAAATTAACAAATTATTTGCAGTTAAAGAACCTCACAAGGCTCGTCAGAAGGAACTGTTTGCATTCATTCATGACAATTGACAAAAAATTCAAATTACAAGAATTTCAAGGGAGGGGCAGTGGTTGTTAATAAGCTTAGAGCTCGATTGTACTTATAATATCATCAAGTATAAATGTAAGAAGTAAAGATAAACGCGTTGTGTATGAGAATTCGCCATTACCAGCAAAAGATTGTTGGTAGTTTTTCCCATGGCAGAGAGGACAATAACTGGCCTTTCTTCAGGAAAACTGACAATGAGATCAGCAATCTCCCTCATCCTTTCAGCTGACGCCACTGATGATCCTCCAAACTTCATTACGCATGTCAACGTCCTAGCACTACCACCAGAATTCTCACTCTCTCTTTCTGCCTCCTCCAGCCCTTTGCCACAATTCACCTTTAGCGACCTCCTCGTGCAGTTATTCTTAGTTACATATAATCCAGGTGGGCAAGCCACAAGTGGTGCAAATCTCAGCCTACTTGATGGGAGCGATGGAATGCGAGAGAATTGTGAATTTCCCGCAATTCGAAAGCCCAGACTTCGAATGTCACAGAAATATACTGCAGCTTCCATTTGCCAAACCATAGAAGGAAGAAAGAACTTAAGCAATCTGGCGGAGTGTAAAGCAAGAAAAATCGACTACTTAGTGCAGTTTAGGATGTATATCAATCAAATTTCTAAAAATTTCAGATCAGAACGATGAGAATTCAGCGTATGACAGTGTGCGAGCAAGCAAACAAACTGATTACAGTGGGCCTTCTTGTTTCCCCCCCTCTTTTTAGCGGCAAGTGGCAGTTAGATTATATTATCGACGTTAGTGTGATCCAGTTTGTATGCTCCTCCGGCACTGGAGCAAACGGGGAATGGGACAATGCACATTCATATGAAAATTACTTACAAACCGTCTAAAATTTTATAATAACAAAGAAATAAAAATTAATCCAACGTTATGTTTTTAAGACAATTTTACTCTCTCCACGGTGCACAAGGTGATGAGCAATTGTCTCTCAAGATAGAGCGGATTCGTTCTTACGGAAGTTGCACTGCAATCCATATGAACCAGCGAATGTAACCATGGTTTGTAACCGCATATAAGGTCACCATATATATAGACTAATTTGTGGTCATTCGAATAGTCATTATAATCATTCGTTTTATTTGAAATAGTGTTAATTTAAAATTGAAAAAACATCATTGTTATAATATTTCAAGTCAGTAAAAAACAAAAATAATTTTTTCATTCAAAATTTTCAACAATCACCAACATGAATGAAAAATTGAATTATTTAAATATGTCAAACATAATGCAGACGCTTGTGCGATTACAAGTGAAGAGTAATTGCATCGAGATAGGTAGCTTTTGGCTTTGAACCTTCCATAATGAAAAACTATCGGATTTATTGGCTAATCAGTGAACGCAATGTCTTGAACTGTTCAGCTGTTTATGTAAACTAAGACAATAGAGTCCACACAATTCCTCCTCGACATAGTTGGTTCTCACGTTGTGTTCATTTTGGCCTTGAACACCACTTGGTTTCATGAGCGTTTTAGAGAAATTAGGCTACAATTCTTATAGAAGCGGCCCATTCACACTCATGTAGGTGAGTTCCATTATGAGTATTCTGCTATACCCCACTTGTACAAATACAAGCTATAGAAATAATTAAAAACGTAACTTATCTCGGTTCTCACGGTAGATGGGTATTGTCTCATCATAGGAATGGGTAGGAGTAAGTGTCTTCTCAGTGCGACGGAGTCACAAGCATAGTTCGATTGTCCCTTTGAACCTAAATCTTGGGATCTCCGGTCAACTAGGTAGAGTTGCCACTATGGCGACTCTTGGTTAAATTGTTAGGCTTTAAGCCATTCCTCTCAATGAACTTCCTAATTGCTCCATCATCAAACTTTTTACAACGGATCATTTTATTAACTTTGACCTTGTATATAGTCAATGAAATTGATTCCACCTAAGAGCAATTCTCAACGGTTTTTATATCTTTGACGTAAATGTCAAGATTTACCATTATACATACTTGTGTTGTCTAGCTTATTGGTTACAATTATGCATCACATTGGGCATAAGTTTATAGGTCAATATTAGAATATCCCCCAACAAGTTTTTAAGCCATTCACTTCTTCGCAATAAGAAGTTTCAACACTTTAGCTCATTACTTTTCAAAACTTTGAAGATCATCTCCTAACAACTATGTTAGAAAATTAGCCTAAGGACATTATTATCCTTATACTTTAACGAAGTCTTGATACGTCCTCTCATTTCATCGGAGTATCACTTTATTGGATAATGAATCTCATTTTACTAATGAGAATTATTATGCACTATTATTGTAGCCATGACCACTGAACACCCAATTAGTAATATAGGTCTTGTTGTTAACCTTTTCAGGTTACGCGAAAGCCAAATAAGCTAAACAACCCCACACTTTAAATATTTCACTAAAGTGTCGACATTTTTATAACTGGTCAAATAATATTTTATTGGTCTATGCATGAAAGAATTCTCTCAGAAATATGACTTGCACATAACAAAAGCATTCCCCGACAAGTTCAAGGTAACGTTGAACTAATCAATTAACATAGAATTCATCAATCAACATTCGGTTCTTGCGTTTAACACTACCGACCGATTTAGATAAATAAGAAGCAATACTTTGGTGAATCATTTCATTATTTGAGTAATACTCTCCTCAAATGAAGACTTATATTCACTATACCATCGCTTCTTAACACCTTTATCTTTTTCGCTAAGCTGGTTGAGATATTTAATAATTCTTCATTTTTACATATGCACCTTTTTCACCAAAGGTCACGTTAAATTGAATTGTAATTTTACAATTCTCAAAAAGGTATAATACTAATACCTTTACGTGATGTGTGCTACCATGGTGGTGTCTACTATGTAATGGCTCGATAAATTCTACAATTTTTTTAGGTACGACACCTTTTGATTAAACCGGAACCAATTCACAACGATATGGCCAACGAATAAATAGTGTTCTTAAGACACTAGATTAGGGCCTCACAAAACAAGTAGTCATACACCAAGACATCTAGTTTGGTTCATAATACACTTAAAGCTTTACTTTTTACCAAACATGCCAGTTTGTAAAAATGTACCATTTCAATTTGTAATAACATAACTATTATTACATTAACACATGAAATAAAATGGCAGCCAAGAAACGATGCAAAATCAAAAGGGCGATTAACCATACCAATTGTGTAATACTTTCTCCAATATCATAGTAGAACCCAAGAAGACACAATGGGAAAACATTGTATAGTTTCTTACCGATTGCAATTCCAAAACAAATTCATTTTACAAATAGTGTAAACCTGATCACAGTTATTCAGAACAATTCAGTCTAATAAGTGAAGCACGATGTGTCAATAATATAATTTATTTTCACACATGAATATAGCACATAAAAACAATGACAAAAAGATATGTGAAACATGTACAACATATTCTTAAACCTGGCAACATCATATTCCAAACAAAATAGAATTTAAATTACTCAATACTTCAAGGAATACACAATCGCCATGAGAATGTAAAATTTTCTCGGCAGAATCACTCACAATCAATTATCACTGTTTGAGATTATGAATTACAAATATCAGCCCAATTCCAAAATATTTACAAATCAATCTAATTCAAAAGAGTTATAAATTAAAACAGTGGATATGAATTAACATGACTCATGGGAAATAATTTTAAACAATATACCATTTAGAAAAATATAACTTCCCACTCGCTTACCAAATGCAAGAGCATCATATTCTCACTTTCCACCAACTTTTCACAAAATTCACACTACTTATTTAGAACAAATATACACTACATATATTATACTGAAATTATCTCAGAATGATTTCGACTCCTAAACATCCACTGTTATAAACAGTTTTAATAAATATACCCAAAATTGTCTTAAGATTCTTGGAGAAAATACGCGTACCTTACACATTTATATGAAAATTACTTACAGTACTGGAACCATCTAAGAAACAAAAATTAATCTGAGCTCAGTGTAAACATGGTGTCCTTAAGACAATTTTGCTCCCTCCACGGCGCACAAGGTGATGAGCAATTGTCTTCTAAAATAGAACGGATTTTCGTTCTTACGGAAGTTGCACTGCAATTCATAAGAACCAGTAAACGCAACCATGGTTTGTAACTGCACTCGTTAGTAAATATAGAGATATGTAAAATAGAGAAAATTATATGAAGTTTTCATTCTTCTTAAAACACATATAGGGTCATCATATATATAGACTAATTTGTGACATTCGAATAGTCATTATAACCCTTCATTTTATTTGAAATAGTGTCAATTTAAAATTGAAAAGTCACAATTGTTATAACATTTCAAGTCAGTAAAAAATAAAAATAATTTTCTCATTCAAAATTTCCAACAATTTTCAATTTGGGGCATGTTTATTGACCTCGTTCAGATCTAAGATTCAGACTTGTATACCGAACCCGATGTTTTTAATATTTAAATCAGGGTTTATATGCCGAACCCAAATTTTAGTAATCATTGATTTAAATTCGACGTGAGATACATAATTATTACTGTGATTAGAGAGGCTTGAGATGTTGATTACAAATCTGTAAAGAGGCTCAGATTTTAAATCATGTATTTAGATGAAATCTATATTCAGATTAAAATGACAGCATTATCCTTCATATATTAATTTAATTACAAAATCCCTAAACATTACCTAAAAATAAGTCATTCTTAACCGAGAGGTTTAGCGTAAATGGTCACAGTGGCTTGGGGTTTGCTTCTCCCAGTCACCAGTTCAAATTATGAGTCATGCTATCTCATGGTCATCGGCCCGTGGATTTTATTTTCTTGATTTACATGTGGTACAATTGCTGGAAACTCCTAGCCGAGAGCCTATGGACCCTTATATTAGTCAAATAACTATGCGCCAAAGATATGGTGGTAGTAAAAGAAGTCATTTTTATTTTTTTAGACTCCCCCTTCTCTTATATTAAATCAATACAATAGCGTAAAACCAATTATGGAAGAGTCAAATGCGAGACAAAGTGGCCATGACTTGAAGTTCGATAGAAGTGAGAACAAGAGTGTTTGTGAAGTGTATGGGAAATGGATGTAAATGAAGGATACGAGCTCCTCCAATACAAAAATGAAAGTAGTATGCAAATCAAGACCTTCATTAATGAAGAAACTTGTGCTATAGATTTTGCAATAGACGTGTGACCTCTAAATGGATAGGGAAGTAGTATTTGGATATGTAGAAGCAAAAAAAAATAGAGGTTGACTGAGATTGTTGAAACAATCCGGAAGGATCATTAGTTAACATAACTTGCAGTCAAGTATATAGAGCAAAGTAATATGTTTTTTTTGCTGATAGAGGGTAATTTTTTTCATTATCGATATGTGGGACTGAATATCTAATTTGTGAAATTAGATAATTATAAATTATTATTAGATAATAATTAAATCAACTAAGTTTGTTATTTGTGAACTAATAGATAAATTAGTTGATTGAAATAATCAGATAAGTTAATTTTGAATTAACTAATATGTTGATATTTATCTGATTAAAATAAATATTTAATTTACAGTAATTACCACATGTCGATCACTGATTGAGAATCAGAGATCATCATGGACTGTTGCAGTGCCACGTGGCACCACAGCAGTTGGCGTGCAACACAACAGTGTCACTCGACACTATAGTGCTGCGTGACACACAATGTCGTGAGGCACTGTGATAATTCATGCCAACTGCAGTGTTGTGTGGCACTGCAGTTGGGCACCAATTTACAGTGAGCCTCACTACATTGGGTAATTTGAAATTAAATATTATTTTATAATTATCTCTAAAAATTTGTTGAGCCAAGTAAATATATATAGATTTGGAATCCAAGCTTTCCTAACGGATTGTATATTGGTTCCCTTAAACGTTAATTCTGGAATTGAATGGTTATTGAGTTCAAATTTATAATATTATTATAAATTAGTCATTCACTAGTAGATTAATGATACTTAAGCATCAAGGATATTTGGAGGGGTAAAATTATAATTTTGACCAGCTTTAATTTACGAACCAATAATTGGAGGACAAAACTATATGAAAAGATTATATCAATGGACTATATGAGAATACTCTATAAATATATTCTATAATCTATAACAGTGAAATTCCATATTTATAGTAGAGTAATAATAAAATTAATAAATAAGATTATTCAATTAAAGAGTTTAATCAATAATTTGATTTATTGGAGTTTAAGATCATAGGTATGTGGTCCCCAAGTCACCTAAATACAATGTTGTCTAGCGTGTGAATATTTCAGGACATAAGATTAGGACTAACTTGCAAAAAAAATATTCTTGGTCAAGTACGTAATTATGAGATAATTATTTATGATTAATTAATTAAATTATTTATTTATAATTTTCAGAAATTGTAGATAAATAATTACATCGATTTAATTTTTTAATTATCGATATGTGAGACTGAATATCTTATTTGTGAACTTAGATAATTATAAATTATTATTAGATAATAATTAAATAAACTAAATTTTTTTATTTGTAAACTAATAGATAAACTAGTTGATTGAGATAATCTGATTAGTTAATTTTGAATTAACTGATATGTTGATATTTATTTGATTAAAATAAATATTTAATTTACAGTAATTACCACATGTCGATCACTGATTGGGAATCAGAGATCACCATGGTGTGTTGTAATGCCACGTGACACTACAGTAGTCGGCGTACACACATTGCAGTACAATACGACACTACAGTGTTGCGTGACACACATTGCTGTGAGCCACTATGGTAATTCATGCCAACTGCAGTGTTGTGTGGCACTATAGTTGCACCCCAATTTGCAGTGTGTCCCACCGCATTGGGTAATTTGAAATTAAATATTATTTTATAATTATCTCTAAAAATCTGTTGAGCCAAGTAATTATATATAGATTTGGAATCCAAGCTTTCCTAACGGATCATATATTGGTTCCCTTAAATGTTAATTCTAGAATTGAATGGTTATTGAGCTGAAATTTATAATACAATTATAGATTAGTCATTCACTAGTGGATTAATGGTACTTAAGGATCAAGAGGTATTTAGAGCGGTGAAATGGTAATTTTGACCAGCTCTAATTTACGGCCAATAATTGAAGGACAAAACTACATGAAATGATTATATTAATGGACTACATGAGAATACTCTGTAAATATATTTTATAATCTATAAGAGTGCAATTTCATATTTATAGTAGAGTAATAATAAAATTAATAAATAAGATTATTTTATTAAAGAGTTTAATTAATAATCTGATTTATTGTAGCTTAGGATTATAGTGAATGGTCCCAAGTCACCTCTATACTACGTTGTCTAGGGTGTGAATATTTCAGGACATGAAAATATGATTAACTTACAAAAATAATTTTATTATGGGGCAAGTAAGTAATTATGAGATAATTATGTGTGATTAATTAATTAAAAATTAATAATTGAATTATTTATTTATAATTTTCAGAAATTATAGATAAATAATTATCTCAATTTAATTTTTTAATTATCGATATATGAGACAGAATATCTAATTTGTGAAATTAGATAATTATAAACTATTATTAGATAATAATTAAATCAACTGAGTTTGTTATTTCTGAACTAATGATAAACTAGTTGAATAAGATAATCAGATAAATTAATTTTGAATTAACTAACATATTGATATTTATCTAATTAAAATAAATATTGAATTTGCAGTAATTGTTACGTGTTAATCATTGATTGAGAATCAGAGATTATCATGGACTGTTGTAGTGCCACGTGACACCATAGTAGTTAGCGTGTAACACTGTTGTGCCACACAACACTGCAGTTTGGCATGACACATAGTGCCGTGAGGCACTGTGGTAGTTCACGCCAACTGCAGTGTTGTGTGGCAGTGCAGTTTTGCACCAACTTGCAGTGGGCTTCATTCCATTGGGTAATTTGAAAATAAATATTAATTTTTAATTATTTCTAAAAATCTGTTGAGCCAAATAATTATATATAGATGCAATTCTAATGGCCTCAGTATTAAATCGATTTAGAACTGATTGCTGGTCGATTGAGTTAAGAACACAATTGTTGTTCGAGGAGAAATTTTCTTTGTGATTAAAAAGTTAATCAAAAGCTTTAAAAGAATAATCATCGCCTTCTTTTAGAGAATCGTCTCACAAAAGTCTTTCTAAGTAAATCTCTAGATCTCATGTGTTGAGTACATCTAGAGACAGAAAAATGTCATTGTTATATTTTACGTGTCCAACATGTCCTAGTGCGTTGATGATTGACTTGGAAGATGTTAGTGTGGATCTCGGAGTCTATTGATCGTTGGAATGGTTTCATGAGAATGGATGATCGTTGTTTTGCAAGGACTTTTGATTGAGACTAGAAGAGGTATATGATTCCTAACCTTGTATGTCATAGATTGAATGTATAAATATATAATGGATCTTGACGATTGAAAAAGGTTTTCAATAAAAGTTTTTATTTGGGAACTGTAGCGTTGCTCATGTTTTCTTTTATCGAAAAAGATTCGATCTTTATTAAAAGTTTAAATTTTTAAATGGCCACGCACAGCACATTTCCACCGCGCACGCGCCGTAGTTACCAAGAAAGCCTTATTCCACTTTTGTTAGCAGTAAGAGAGGAAGAAGATCAATGGTAAGGGCAAAAGTAAGAACAAAAAGAGAAAGAAAGCCAAGGCATCGCCGAAAGTCAAGAAGAACAAGAACGACAGCAAGCACAAGGCAAAGTGTTTCCACTATAGGGTCGAAGGTCATTGGAAGAAAAATTGTAACACTACAAGAAAATGGTCTTTTAGCGACCGACTTTTTAGCCACGAAAATAAATTCATGGCAAAAAGCTCATTTTAGCGACCATTTTTTATTTAGTCGCAAAAGGCTGGATATTTTACCTATGAAAAAAAAGAAAGTGCGCACGAAATGTTTCGTGAACTTTTGCTGACGAAATATAAAATTCGTCCGTAAAAATCTTGTGTTTACCGACCAATTAATTATTTGGTAGGTAAAAGTCATCTTTTATCAACGAGACATATGTTTCGTCGTGAAAGATGTACAGGTTTTAGCAACCAAAAGTTCACTTCTAGAGAGCTCCTCCATCAGTTCGAGACTCCTCCTAGTACTTCTCTCCTCCTAAAATCTGTAGATAGAGTTATATGGAGGGGAAATTTGTTTTAAACTGAAGCAGATATGAGGTTTTTCCTTTCTATTTGGGTTTTTTTTGTATCTATCTTTTATGCTTAATCTGAATAATAAATGACACTTGTGTTCTTACTTTATCGATACTGGTTTCTATTAAAGAGTTAAATCCCCTTTGTAAGTTCTTTACGGGATTAGTTGGGCTTCTATAAATAGTGATCGTCGTGTAATATTTGCAGCTTGTAAGTTCTAAACTTGATCTTGATTTAAGAATTTTGAAGAATAATAGGCTGATTGGGCCTATCCAATCAACTCTGTGTCTCAGATTCCAAACTTGAAGGTTTTGTAAGTTCTTATTCCAACCCTTTTTGCTCTCAAGTTCCTAATTTCGGAACCTACAAGTGATTTTGTTTTTTGCCTTCTCTCGAAATTGGTTTAAGAGATCTTGCACGTTATTAATCCAACTCAACGACTCCAAATTTAAACAACGATTTACTTAGTTAATTCTAGTGATGATTATCAGTATTCTATTCAAATGATATTTAATCCTATTGAATGGCAGGGACCTATCATACAACCAGTTAACGGGAGAGATTCAATTCAACATTGAGTTCCTACAAGTAGCAACATTGTATGTTCCTTTTAGCTTCTTTGGCTTCTTAAGATATATGATTAGTTGTGTTCTTAACCCATTTTCAATATCTCTAGTCTTCAATTGTTGTTGCTTTAATTTGATTGTTCCAGCTAGATGGCTTCAAGGAAATCGACTTTCTTGTCATATCCCATCAGTGATAGGTTTGATGCAGGCGCTTGCTGTACTGTAAGTGGTTGGATGTCTCTGAGAAAGCAAGTGTTGAAAATTAGTGTATTGTGCGTAATGAACCACTGATCTGTTGCAAATTATTGTCAAAATTTACTCAAACTGATAAACCTTCACCAAATTATGTGGCATGGCTAGTAAAAACTGTGGTATGTCATTCTTGACCTTCAGGTTTCTTTTTGCTAACTAGTTGAAGTAGCATTTATGCTCGGTAATTGCTGATAAAATAAAACCAATTCGAAATGTAAAAGAAGTTTCCATGACAATGAAATAATAAATATCATGAGAATCCGTATTTTAAAAAAAATCAGATTAAAGCTTTGGCCTTATATATTCTATAGCTCCAAATTTGTTGGAAGCTGCTGTTTCTTTGATGATGTGAGGTCAAGAGGATACTTTTGTTCTATAATATGAATTGAATTTTGTGATGTTTTGCAAATAGCATTGGAACTGGTAGCTGTTATCGGTTTGCTCTGAATAGCTTCTCATTTATTTATGTAATTTGTTCTCTTCTTTTGGGTCAATGGACTAGGATTTATTGTTCATGGATTTATTTTTCTTTTGGGTCAATGGACTTCAATAAAGTCTGCGTGGATCTATTGTTCGTAAACTATAGTTATATCAATGACAAATTTTTTTTGTGATTCATAGAGAAAAAATAATGCAGGAGACTGGAAAACAACAATTTATCTGGTGGCGTGACATCGCTAATCAACTGCCTATGTCTTATTGAATTGTAAGTTTAAGTCACTATGAAAATATTATATCCGCGCAATACTTACAATGATGTTTATAACTCTTAGAATAAAACTCTTTACATTCCAGAAAAATTTAATGAGAACTATTCATCTAGTTGATAGAGTTGGTTAAAATCTATGTTATATTGTATATTTGAGATTAAATTTTGTATCAAAGCGTACTTGATGATGATGTTTGGATACTTTTTTATTGATGCTCATTGTCTAAAGATAATAGTGTTGGTTTTAATTTAAAGCTTGACTCATTGTGATGTTACATAGGAACGCATGTGTGCTTTGCGAGATGAGCCTATCGTTGAGGATGTCATCGCTGAGCATGCCCACACCTCGCTCCGAAGAAGAGATAGTTGAAGAAGTCATCGGGCGATAAAGGTCTTGGACATGGGCTATAGAATATTTGTTAAGCTTTGTAGTTGTAATATCAAACTATTTTTTGGTCGTAAAAGCTTTTTGTGACGAAAAGAAAAATTGGTCGCAACAAGGTTTTTGCGATGAAATTTTTTTTGGTCGCGAAAAACCATTCCGACAAAAATTTTTTATCGTCGTGAAAGCCAACTTTTTCGTCATTAAAGGCTAACGCGAAAGACTTTCACTGACGAAGTAAAAGTAATGAAGTTGACGAACTTATGTTTGTCGTAAAATCCTTTCGCGACGAATTTTTGGGGATTAAGCGACCAAAATATTGTTTGCTATATAGTCCTTGTTCCTTGTAGTCTAACAAGTATCTCTCTGAGCTGAAAAAGAAAGTTAAATATAATTTACTTGTACTTGAAACTTGTTTAATGGAATATGATTTATCATCTTGGATACTTGATTCAGTGGCCATTAACCATGTGTGTTCTTCTTTGTAGATGCTTGATTCTTTAAGGGAGCTGGCTGATGCCGAGGTTGTCATGAGAGTTGGCAGTGCTGCGCTCGTGTCAGCAAAATCATTGGGGACAGTCCGTTTAAATTTTGGATTTAATTTTCTTGTTTTGAACAATCTTTATTTCATTCTTAGATTTTTGAGAAATTTGATTTCTCTTTCGTTACCGCATGACCAATTATTTAATGTTTCTTTGGTTAGTTAAAAGTTCATTAGTTCTAAGAATGATTTTGATATTTCTCATGATAAAGTAATAAATGGACTGTATATGCTTAAACTGACTGAACGCACGTTAAATAATTCTGAATTATTTAAAGTAGCTAAACCTAAAAGTAACAAACAACAAAGAGTTTCTCACGATGATGATAACAAATATCTTTGGCATCTTAGGTTGGAACATATTTATCTAGATAGGTTAAACATTTTAACAAAGCATAGTGTTTTGAGAGAACTAAATGTTAGAACTCTTCTTGTATGTGAATCATGTCTAGAGGGTAAAATGACTAAGAGACATTTCACAGGAGAAGGCCAAAGAGTCAAAGAACCACTTGAGCTAGTACATAGTGATGTATGTGGACTGATCAATGTACAAGTCAGAGGTGAGTATGAATATTTTGTCACATTTATTGACGATTACTCAAGATATGGTTATAGTACCTAATGCATAGAAGGTCTGAAACTTTCAGAAAGTTTAAAGACTTCAAGCCTGAAACTGAAAAGTAATTAGGTAAATCATTGAAAACTCTCGATCTGATCGATGTGGTGAATACTTGGATTTAGAATTCAAAGGCGTTTTCCTGGAGTATAGAATCGTATCCCAACTCTTAGCACCTGGAACACCACAACAAAATGGTGTTGCAGAAAGGAGAAACAAAACCTTATTGGATATGGTTAGGTCGATATTAAACTACTAATCACTGTCACTTACATTTTGGAGATATGCATTACATAAGGCAACATATATTTTGAATGTAGTGCCTTCTAAGTTAGTAAACAAGATACCTTTAAAGTTATGGAATGGTTCCAAACCCAGTTTGCATCATTTTCGAGTATGGGGGTGTCCAACTCACATTCTTAGACTCAAGACTAGAAAGTTAGACTCAATGCCTGAAGTATGCATATTCGTTGACTATACTCCAGAGACTAGAGGTGGGTATTTTTATAGTCACGAGGATCAAAAGGTATTTGTGTTGACAAATGCAACATTCATTAAGCATGACTTTATGGAAAACTACAAATCTCGTAGCAAAATAGTTCTAGAGGAATTAGCATCTGATGATATCAGACCACCTTCATTATCAACTGATAAACGACAAACTAGAAAAATCATAATTCTTGTAAAGGAAATCCTGGTGAAACGTCGTAGTGGGAGGGTTGTGAGACAACTAGTTCACTACGAACTAGAGGCACATGTCCTAGTATCAGACACTGATAAGAATGATCCATTATCTTATGAAAAAACTATGGATGATCCTGAAAAGGAGAGATGGCAAGATGCCATGAACTAGGTAGTGGAATTGATGCATTCCAATTTCGTCTAAGAACTTGTAGATCCACCTGAAGATGTCAGGCCCACTGGATGTAAATGGATCTTTAAGAAAAAAAGATGTGTAGATGGGAAAGTAGAGACTTTCAAGGCACCGCTAGTAGCCAAGAGCTATACACAAAGGGAATGAGTCGATTATGAAGAGACATTCTCCCATGTTGCCAAGGGCTAAAATCTCATAGTCAAATCTCATCCATGTGAGTTGATACGATTCCATACTCCAACAAAAGCCCTTTTGTCCATAGCCGTTAGTTTTGACTATGAGATATGATAAATGGACGTCAAAATATATTTTTTTAATGACTCTCTTAAAGAAAGCTCTATATGATGCAACCAGAAGGGTGCGTGAAAAATGGGCAATATTAGAAAATATGCAAGTTGCTTAAATCTATTTATGGATTAAAACAAGTATCTAAATATTGGAATCTTACTTTTGATGAGATTGTAAAGTCTTATGACTTCGAGCAAAATGTTGATGAAGCCTGTGTTTATAAAGACATCAAAGATAAGATAGTGGTTTTCTTAGTTCTTTATATTAACGATATTCTACTCATTGGGAATGATGTAGAAACTTTGTCAAAGGTAAAGAAGTGGTTAGCTGAGAAATTTCAAATGAAAGATTTAGGAGAAACGAGCTATGTTCTAGGCATCCAAATCCTAAGAGATAGAAAGAGCAAGCTCTTAGCACTTTCTCAAGCATCTTATATTGATAAGGTGCTGGAAAGATTTTTCATGGAGAATTCTAAGAAATGTCAACTACCGATCATATATTGAATTGTCCTCTCCAAGGAGCAATGTCCTAATACACGTCAAGAGGAAGAGGATATGAGAAATGTTCCCTATGTTTCATCTGTTGGTAGTCTCATGTGTGACATGTTGTGTACGAGACCATACATTTGTTATGTAGTGGGAATTATCATTCGTTATCAATTGAATCCAGGTTTGGAACATTGGATTACAGTAAAGCACATTCTCAAGTATCTTTGGAGAATGAGAAACTATATGCTTGTTTGTTCAGGTGGAGGCCTGAATCGCGCTAGATATACTTATTAGGAATCATATAAGGATAGTCGAAAATCAACGTCTGCATCATACACCGAGGTGATCTAAATGTTATAAGATAACGTTGAATCAGAAATTGGCTCTGGCTGTTATGAAGATAACGTTGGATCAGAACTTGTTAGACCTATTTACCAAGACACTTCCTATGAAGTTGTTTGAGGCCATGTGCGAAACATGAGATTGAGAGAGATGCCACATTTGCTTTGGGGCAAGTGTGAGATTGTTGGGGGTTATGCCTCAAATCATGTGTGTTGCCGTTATGATATGAAATTTAATGAAATTACATTTTTTTTTATAATTGTTCTTTTAAATTATTGTTGAATAATTTATATAAATATATGAAAATTATATATTCATTAATGAGATTATGATCTTATATTAGTACGAGAGGATTAAGATCATATATAATGAATAAAATTGTCATCAACATATTAAAGTATGGAATCTTTAATGAATGGTTGATAGCACAGTTCACTAAGCATTATGAATGCGTGTGGTCTAGAACCGAATCATTGATGTGGATAGACATCTTAGTTAATGTACTTTATATAATAAGATTATATACGACAGGACCCAAATGAATTAATATATTTAACAACGTGTCGTTTATCATAAAAATTTAATACACATCAATCTGATGATCATATGTCGATCAGTCTGAATCCTGAGTAGTCATGAACTCCTATGCATGTCTATTGGATCTTTTGATTCACTTGTTAATATATGTTTATTAATTAGGCTAGTGATTTTTTTTGGAGATTCAATGATGTGGCTCGCTGAGAACATGATCTTACAATATTTGGAATCCAAAATCTCCTAACCGATCGTATATTGGTTCTCTTAAATGTTAAGTTTGGAACTGAATGGTTATTAAGCTCAAATTTATAATATGATTATAAATTAGCTATTCACTAGTGGATAATGATACTTAAGGATCAAGATGTATTTAGAGGGGTGAAATAATCATTTTGACTAGTTCTAATTTTGTAACCAATAATTAGACGAGAGAACTACATAAAATGATTATATCAATGGTATTAATAAATAATATTATTTAATTAAAGAGTTTAATTAATAATCTGGTATATTCAAGCTTAAGATTATAGGTCTATAATCCCCAAATCACTTTTATACAACGATGTCTAGTGTGTGGATATTTCAGAACATGAGAATATGACTAACTTGTAAAAGAAATTTTATTCTGGGGCAAGTATGTAATTATGAGATAATCATATGTGATTAATTAATTGAATTATTTATTTATAATTTTTGAAAATCATTAATAAATAATTATATTGAATTAATTTTTTAATTGTCGATATTTGAGACTGATATGTAAATTTGTGAAATTAGATAATTATAAATTATTATTAAGTAATAATTAAATCAACAAAGTTTATTATTTATGAACTAACATATAAACTAGTTGATTGAAATAATAATTTAAATTAATTTTGAATTAACTGATATGTTGATATTTATCTTATTAAAATCAGTATTTGATTTACAGTAATTGTCGCATGTCGATCACTGATTGAGAATCAGATATCACCATAGACTGTTGTAGTGCAACACTGCAGTGCCACACAGTGCCATGGGGCACTGTGGTAATTCATGCCAACTACAGTGTTGTGTGGCACTACAGTAATGCACCAATTTGCAGTGGTTCACATTGCATTGAGTAATTTGAAATTAATAATTATTTTATAATTATCTCTAAAAATCTATTGAGTCAAGTAATTATATATAGATGTAGTTCTATTGGCCTCAGTGTTGGTCGATTGAGTTAAAACACAATTACTGTCAGGGTAGAAATTTCTCTGTAATTAAAAAGTTAATCAGTGTCTGTAAAAGAATAATCATCGCGTTCTTTTAGAGAATTATCACACAAAAAGTCATTCTTAATAAATCTCTAAATCTCATGTGTTGAGTACCTCTAGTGACAGAAAAAGTGCACTTACTTGATTTATTCTACGTTCCCACACACGTTCTAGTGCGTTGAGGATTGGCTTGAAAGATCTTAGTGTGGATCTTGAAGTCTATTGTTTGTGCGTACGGCTTCGTGGGAACATAGGATCGTTGTTTTGCGAGCACGTTTGATATAAACTATAAGAGATATATGATTCCAGACTGTGTATGTCTTTAATTTAATGTATAAATATATAATGAATCTTAATTGAAAACAGTTTTCAATAAGAGTTTTTATTTGGAAACTGTAGCATTGCGCATGTTTATTTTTATTGAAAAATATTCGATCTTTATTAAAAGTTTAAATTGTTAAAAGGGCCACGCGCCCACGCTTTTACTGGGCACGCGCCGCAGTTACCAAAAGTTTTCCAGTCTTCTTTGGTGCATAGGAGATTCGAGACAAAGGTGATCTGGGTTGTTTTATCCTAGGGACGCCGGGGTTGACGAACTGCTTGAACACTTTGGACAAAGCCACGATACTTCTTAAAGAGAGCGACCTAGTTCGTGACTCAACCCAAGAATTCATGGTAAATTCGTTCCAGTTTTTTAATCCTTTTTTTTCTTTTTTTTTCCTGACCTGTTGTCAAATCTCTGATGGAATATGTTCATAAAATAGCGTGTAATAACTATTTATTTGTATTTAGTTATTTCTCAGATATTTGTATTATTGAATCTTTATGAATAAATGAAAGTTTTACTCAGATTAAAGTGTGTTTATAAATTACTCAAGTCCCAAAACTATTATCAATGAAATAAGAGTGGAGACAGGAGTGTCTCCCGATGAACTCTTCTGAGATAGTTTAGAACGATATTCGCAGTATCAGGATCGACTAGGCAATCGAATCTGATTATGACTATTAGGTTGAACCAATGAATATCAGTTAGGGCATGGGAGTGGAGACTCAAATGGTTAACCTAGACATGTTATGAAACATGTTGAATAGACCGATAACAAATTAGTTTAGAGCATAAAACCACTTACCTAGCTCTAAATCTAATTCTTACACCTTAAGGGTAATTTATAATTACCTAATCCTGAGGTGAATACGTAGCTTGACGTAGTTGGTTATGATATTTGATATGTCAAAGGAGTGAGTTCGAATTGACAGACAATATATCAGCTGTTGGGATTGTAATTTAACTATGTTGGAGTTTCGTGATTCACAGATATAAAAATTCGTGGTTGGATTGCGAAAGCAACAATATCACCTTATGCTCTATTGATGGGTGTGTGAATAAATTTACCTGTCAAGTATTCAATGAATTGAGTCATTGATTAAGACTTGTGAATTGTACAAGACAATTCACTATTATGTTTTTCTTAGTCACAATCAATAAATGACTTAAGGAAATAATAACAATAGGGGTAAAATGATAATTTTATATTTTACTCTTGTTACTGATATTCACGATGGGTATTATGTTAAATATTTTGTGGACCGTGAAAATAAAATAGTTTATTTACACCAACAGAAAATGTAGCGCGTATGAATCGAGAGTTCATTCGGCATCGAACATATTATGGAATCGTATGATGTCAGGATTAAATAAGTCAGGAATTTATAGAGATAAATTTGTCAGGTATTTGAATCATATAGCTTTATTCATGTATATCCATTGGTCTCAGAAATAGCTTACGAGAACATGAATTGAAGAAATGATATAAGTTGGACCAAAATATATTTTGGTGTCAAGGTGTATTTCCTACACCCATATGGGATGGGTGATGTAACTTAATTGGTTAAATGTAATTAATTGTATTGAAATTAATTAATTTATTATTTTCTAATTATTAGATAATTAATAAATAAAAATAAATTAATTAATCAATTTATAATGATCAATTAGATTAATCAATTAGATTGATAAATTTCGATAGAACTCAAACACTGAGGATATACATAAACTTTTGGCCAAGCTTGTTGGGGTGGATTTTTTGCAATTTCAAATTATGGGTATATTTGTAAATTCTGAAAATTATCTTTTATATATATGTGAGAGAGCAATTTGATTGCAATTGAATCACTTCAATCAAGTATGTGATCATACAGAAAAAAAAAGTTTTCTCCTCTCCCTACACAAAATTCTCGTGAGATGTATTTCTGAAATTAACGAGTGAGTTATTGTATGAAGAAATTTGGAAAATTTGTTCTTGAAGATCAAGCTTGAATATTTGGATCTTGAAGTTTGAAGAACGTGAAAGAACGATCAAAAGGATTCCACCAATTCAGAAATTCTCTAATACATCGCGAAGGTGAAAAAGTTTCTAACATTTATCTATTCGTTTAAATATCGTTTATGCATGATCACACGTGAATTGGTTTTAAGTTATTTAATTAGATTAAATAAGTTAATTGAAATTTTTTTTATCTGTCCACGAACCATTCGTGATTCAAACTTGATTTTAATTAACTTTAAAACTGATCGATCATACAATCTCAACCATCCATTTTTCAGAACAGATGATCGAGATGAAACATAACCCTCTCCTATTTCTGATTCAACCACACACCCCCAAAGAGCCCACGCCGCTTGTTAGGGCACACTATTATAGGGTTGGGAATTGGTCTTCTAATTACCATTGCATCCTTGCAAAGTCTCCAACACCTTTTATAACTTATATATTAACGCAAGAATTCTAAATTTTTTTATTTTTTATTTTTGTCATTTTATCTTTTTATTTCATGTAGCTAGTTTTTGGTACCTATTTTTTTGCTAAATATCCAAATTTTTATTGTTTTAGCTTTAATTGTATTTAGGAGGTTACTAATGATTAGTGTTTTAAGGTAGTTTCTGTAATTTCTTTTGGTAAACAAAAAAGTTATCAAACTAAATGCAACTATATATAGGTTGTTCCAACCCCATATCGTCAAGAATTCTTGACTATTGAAAATGGATCATTATAAATATAATTTCGTTCAACAGTAAAATTGAAAATGGATCATTATAATTATAACATTCACTTCTACATTTCATTCTCACAATTAAATAATAACATTCCTAAGAGTTAACAAAGTAATCTTAATTTATCGGACATATACATTCCAACAATCTTATTTCGGATATCATTTACTCACAATTTTATACCAAACAACCCCTTAGTGTAGTTCTCTTTAGCTACCAAGTCACATTTATCATATCAATTATTGAAAATATATGAGCTTGGGAAAATTAAGAGACATTGACTTAAATAGATGAATTATATGAAGAAAATGTATATGTGAATAATTGATATTGAAATTAACATTCAAAATCTTTTTTTTATTTTGCCTTTTTATTTAAAAGAATAAAATCCAATAACAAAATAATATCAAAAAAATTAGCTAACAAGAGTTAATAAGCACCATATTAAAAACATCAACATAAATCACATTAAATTAAATACAGCAAAAAATCGAAACAATGGTTAGCTTTGTGTTACCATCAACAAATAAATTGCAGGAACTATGAGCATGACAAATCAAGATATTAACTCAAAAGAAGTTATTAATAAGCATCATATTAAAATCATCAAGAGAAAGCACATTAAATCAAATACAGCAAAAAACTGAAACAATGGTTAGTTTTGTGTGACCACCAACAAATAAATTGCAGGACCTATGAGCATGGCAAACTAAGATATTAACACAAAAGAAGTTATTAAATCTTGCTAACAACACGAAACTATTAGCATAAAACAACTTCTTTCTTTAATAACTTGAAATCTTAGTATTTCATCAGATGGGGACACAATTTTTTGAGTAGACATAATAGAAATGTATCATGCAACAAGCTAAATATACAGGAGAACGACTGTAACCGAAATGTATCAGGCAACAAGCTATCATATCTTTGACAGTTAGTTGTGTGATGAATTAGATCTATGCCCTCAATTAATGAGCTCATCGAACGAATTCCACTATAAGGGTTTCCCAATGAAAACAAAATCAACAAGTTTTAACCTTCTTTCGTTCCATTACAGAAGCTGGGGAAATAACCAGATGTGCAAAATGGGCAACGATGCTATTGCTGAAGGTCAAGGAAAATGAAATGGGAAAAAATGGAGGAAAATAAGTATTCTTTTGCAAAATAACCAGACAACAGATTACACCCGGAGGGAGGAAGGGAGGGAGGGAGGGAGGGAGACCAAAGTTCCAAAAGGAAGCCAAGAGACAGGAATAGAGGAACCAACAGGGAGCCGAACGAGAAATACATGAGACACACCAGCTGTCTTCACAGCTGGCCAGACTCGAGCCGCTACAGTTGGTCGTCGTCGTCGTTGATAGAAGATCGACGAAGCAGGAAGCTGAAAATGCACCCCCACCCACCCAAAGAGTAGGGCCTTCTCTAGGGGAAATTACGTTTTACCCCTTTATTCACATCATGCAAGATTTTCTGGGACCAACATCTTCCTCTATACCTGATAGGGGGCGTAGTTGGTGGGCAAAGATATGGAACTGTAGGGTTCTAAATAAAATTAAATTATTTATTTGGAGGGTTTACCAAAACATCATGTTAGTAATCACGACACATGCGCGGGCCAAGCGTGGGCGCGTGGCTTAGAGTAACCGTCAATAAAAGTGAAAAAATATTCATACGCATCTCTAGCTTATACATTGATCGGTCCACAGACAACACTATATACTAGCTCAAGTGATTTTTTGTCTTTTTGACCTTTCTTGTGAAAGGTTTCTTGATCATTTTACCATCTAAACAGGATTCATAAACAGGAATAGTCTCAAATTTTAATTCTCTCAAAACACCATGTCTTGTCAACATATTTAACCTATCTAGATTAATATATCACAACCTAAGATATCTTAGATATGTGCTATCATTATCATGAAAAATTCTTTGTCGTTTATCACTTTTAGGATTTGCTACTTTAAATCATTCAGAATTATTTAATGCACTTCTAGTCGATTTAGCATATACAGTCCATGAAACTCTTACATGACAAATATTGATTCTATTCTTAGAAATAATAATCATATTATTACCAAAAGAAACACTAGAATTTTGTTCATGCAATAAGGATGAAGAAATCAAATTTCTAAAAAATCCAGGAATAAAATTAAACATTGATCAAAACAAGTTAATTATTACTAAAATTTAAACGAGATGTCCCCAATGCTTTTACTGAAACAAGCGTACCTCCATTAGTAAACTTTCTTTACGAATCAAGTATCTTGCAAAGAAGAACGTATATGGTTAGTGGCCATTGAATCAACTATCTAGGATTATGAATTATTTTTCACTGTGCAAGTTTCAAGAACAAGTAAATCATATTTACTTTTCTCTTTCAGCTCGAAACTCTTACATCGCATGTAGATTCCATATTCTCATTGGCAGACTCAATACTTTCATCATTGGTTCTCAGAACATCATTTATGCTCACAAGCATATAACACTTCGGTTTGTTGTTAGATTGAATCCAAGCATCAAACTTGTCCATAACATTTTTAGGGGCATTGCCACTAGGCACCTCAGTACATTTCTATGTAAGAACAAACTTATGATTCCCACAAATTAGCATCAAATTTAAATTCGACTTACATCTTTAGAAATTATCACCATTCAAGTAAAGAAGTAACATGGTTGCCCATGATAGACATAATTATAATTGAAAGATAAACATACATAATTCAATATAATTGAAAAATATCCAGAATTCAAAAAATAAAAGTGATACATGAATGCAACATTAAAACACATAAATTTAACATTTACTAATCATGATAAAATAATCTAATGATTAGTGTGCTGTCTTGGGGTCAATCAGATTAATCTTAGACTCTCTATAAGATATTCTCATCCTTATTAATTAAAACTTAAAATATCTCATATTTTCTCTTTTAACAATAAGGTATCTCGCTTATTCGATCAAGTCATAATTATCCACATGAAAGCTTAATTGTGACTTTGTGATTGTAACCCATTATTTTGGATTCCATGACTTGATTTAGAATAAGTCACCTTGAGATCGGTCAAAACTAAACTACATCACTTAGTCATATCTTCTTAAAAAATTCAATCTTGATATTGATACAGCTCGAAACCTTACTTAGAGAGATGAAAACAAAGCCATCCCAAGGCTTTTACTGTAACTCACGGCGTTGTACTAATAATGGAGACCATAGATTACATTGAGATGTCAATTTTCTCTCATTCACTATTTTAGGATAATACTTTTCTATTTTAACTAATCAATTAATTTCAAATTAAATACTAGTTAAAATAATAAACCTGTGAATGTGAAATTAACAGTTAATTAAATCTTATTGGTCTAAGTTCATTTAATCTTACAAAGAGCCTAAGTCATAGTTAGGTGAACTTTGAATAACAAATTCATTACATTCATCAAACATTAATAAAACTCTTTTAATAAAATCGATTATTCTAAATGTTACTATAGCCTTTAGAGTAGTGTCACTATCAAGTTTTAACTTATTAAAATCTACCAGTTTACATGCAATTGATTTCGTAAAGTAATTCACATAAACACATTAGGACAATCCTAATAAAACAAGTTTCTTTTAATGAGATGCATGACTAAGTAAAACTATGTGGGGTTTTATGTATGACATGTGATCGACTAATGCATGGTCATGTTATCAACCATATGAATAAATAATTATTTAATAATTAAATAAAATAATAATGGACCGAGTGACTATTGAGTATTTCTAATTTACAACCATTGAAATAAAGAAATAAAAATTACAAAGAGGACTTCAAGATAACATATTTCAAAAATAGATCATTCACCACCTGATATCCATCTTCATAATTTTCAAGCTTTGAATCAAAACTCTTTTAATTAGAAAAACTATTTTTTAATTAATAAATATCTATAATTATCTTTTGAATTTAACTTAGTCAAAAAACAATTTACTGACTTAGTTAAATTTGGGTCAAAACTAATCAATCAATTAATTTTTAATTTTCATAGAATTTTAAATTAAACATTAATTTTGAAATTACATTAATTTCAAAGATAAAAGATAGAGTTAGAGTTTTCATAAAACTCTGCAGTGATAGGGTAAGTTGGTATCAAAGTATCTACGAAACTTTCCTAGTTATGATAACACTTGCTATCAACGATAGGACTCTACCACCGTCGCCCATCACCGACGGCCAACCTCAGCCGCCGCTAGCTGGACCCATTGTCGTTAATCACGGCATCGCCGCTGCCGACACCAATTTTCCAGTGAGCTTGCCGCTGGAACACCGGTGGCACCAACATTGAAAAACCAATTTTACAGAGCCGGCACCGGAATTCCGTAGGAATTCTTATTTTTCTCTTCTTCCTCGTTCATCTCGTGCGTTCTTCATTTTCAAGTGATCATAATAATTATAATATAATATTTAAAATAAAATTTTAAAAATTCCTACACCCCAAAAATGCTCACACAAGATCTAAGAAAAAAAATAAAGAACAAAGCCTAAACCAATAATCATCATACAATTAACAATCAATTATTTAACCATACATTCAAAAAATAATTATTATGAATATTGTAAGAAAACTCACATAACATTTAATACATAAATAAAATAAAAACCTGGCTCTGATAAAAAAAACTTTTTATTGAAAATACTTTTCAATACGATCCATTATATATCTATATATCAAATCGAGGTCATACATGGATGCAAAATATATATCTCTTGTAGTTTAAATCAAGCGTCTTTACTAACCAACGATCTTGCTTTCCCACGAACAAAGGACTTCGAGATTCACACCAAGATATTTCAAGTCAATCCTCAAACGTATTAGAACGTGTGTGAACACGTAAAATAAATCAAAGACTCGTTTCTGTCCCTAGATGTACTTAACATATGAGATCAAGAGATTTACTGATAATGATTAATTTAGAGAGACAATACTCTAAGAGAATACGATGATTATTCTCATAGAGTTTTTGATCAACTTTAAATCACAGAGAATTTTAACTTTGATAACAATTGTGTTCTCAATACTCTGATCAATAATTCTCAATTGATCCAGCACCAAGGCCATTAGAATAGTATTTATATATAATTTTTAGGCTCATCAGATTTTTTAGAGATAAACTCGAACTAATATTTCATTTTAAAATTATCATTGTAATGAGACTCACTGCAATTTGTGCACAACTGCAGTGACACACGGCATTACAGTGTGCCGTGAGCTATCACAGTGCCTCACTCATGACACTGTGTCACGACACTACTGTAAAGTCGTGTGTACTACAGTATTGCATACCTCCTACTGCAGTGCCACGTGACACTACAGTAATTCATGTCAATCTCTCATTCTCAATCAGTGATTGACACATGACAATTACTACAAATTAAATTTTTTTTAATCAGATAAATAACTACATATTAGTTAAATCAAAATCAAATTATCAAATCATCCCAATCCAAATAACTTATCTGTTAGTTCACAACTAACAGATTTAGTGAATTTAATTATTATCTAGTAATAATTTATAATTATCTAATTTCATAAATTAGACATTCTGTCTCACTTTTCGATAATCAGAAAATTAATTTATATATGATTTCTGAAAATTAATCTAAATAATTTAATTAATTAATTCTTAATTAATTAATTAATCACACATAATTATCTCATTATACTTATCCCAGAAATAAATTTTATTTTGCAAGTCAGTCATTTTCTCATGTCTTAAAATACTCACACCCTAAACTGCGTAGTATAGAGGTAACTTGAAGACCATGGACCTATAATCCTAAGATCTAATATACCACATTATTAACTAAATAGTTTTATTTATTTATTCCATTATTACTCCACCATAAATATGGAATTGCACTCTTAGAGATTATAAAATATATTTACAGAGTGTTCACGTGTAGTCCATTGATATAATCATTTCATGTAATTCTGTTTTACCCTTCGAATTACCTCTTGATCTTTAAGTACCATTAATGCACTAGTGAATGACTAATTTATAATCGTATTATAAATTTAAGCTCAATAACCAATCAGTTCCAGAATTAACACTTAAGGGAACCATTATACGATCCGTTAGAAAAACTTGGATTCTAAATCTTATAAGAACATGTTGTCAACCATTCATATCACTAAATCTCCAAAATAAAAGTCACTAGCCTGTTTCACAAACAAACCTTAACGAGTGAATAAAAAGATAAGGTAGACGTGCATAGGAGTTCATGACTACTCAAGATTCAGGCTGATCTACATATGATCATCAGATTGATGTGTATTAAATTTTTATGATAAACGGTAAGTTAATAAAAATATTAATTCAGATCGGTCATGTCATATATAATCTTACTATATAAAGTACATTCATTAAGATATCTATCCAAATCAATGATCTGGATTTAGATCACATACATTCATAATGCTTAGTGAATCGTACTAGCAACGGTTCATTAAAGATTTCATACTTTAAAATGTTGTTGACAATTTTATTTATTATCTATAATTTTAATCATATCGTACTAATACAAGATTATAGTTTTATTAATAAATTTAAATTTTTTAAATATTTATATAAATTATTTAATAATAATTTAAAAAACTGATTATAAAAAAAATGTAATATTAAAACGTGAATTCCCATATTTTGAGGAAATCTTCCAAACACATCATTCCTACCGCATGGAATCTGTCTCAAAGAGGTTCCAGTTAGTGGGTTTTGCTCGGTTTACAGGAGAAAGGAGGATTGCAGAACCTACGCTCTCTGGTTCTATAAAATAACAAGGAATTTCTAGAATTTCACCAATTCTGATGGAAAATTCCAGGATTTAGTCCTGATGCGAAGATGAGGCTGATTTATGATAATGAATCTTGTGATAAATTGGACTGGGAGCTTTTCATCACTCTCTCGTGGGCTTGGTGGACAGAAAGAACCAAATTGTTGCACGGCTGATCAAGATTTTTAATGTGTTATTAGGAGAGCTTCGGATTTCGTTGAGGTATTTCACCATTTTAATTGCTCGGAGAGGGTCAGGGCGAATTTGACAGTGATGAAACCTACTAGGTTGGGTTTGATTCAGTGGAACCCTCCTCCTTTCGGGACCATTAAGATAAACTCGTATGCCGCTTGTGGCGGTGGAGATGGAGGCTTTGGATGGGTGTGATCATCAGAAATAATATTGGTGTTCCACTTTTGGCGGTTGCAAAGTTTAGTAGCAGAAACTTTCTTCCCATGGTTGCAGAGGTTGCGGCAATCTTGGAGGGGGTGAGGGCTACCAAACAGATGGGGTTTTTGGACATTATTATTGAGTTGGATTCTTTCAACATGATCCAACTCTTGAAGGGGAATCAATCTACGTAGCATGAAGTTTTAAATTTAATTAAGGTATTTTGGCTGAATGTGATGGAGTTTTTAGAGTGGTTCTCTTTCTGTAGGAGGAAATCAAATTTTATTGGTGATAGTCTTGCCAAGTTTGCTTTGTTTTCAAAGTCTTCATTTTGCTGGACAGATAAGTTTTCAGATTTTATTTCTAAGTTGGTGTATGCTGATTATCATTATGCTCGTTGTAGTTCGTTCATTTTGGAATGAGAATTTCTCCCCATCTAATTCAAGGGGGTCTAAAAAAAAGTTGCCCTGCTAGAAATCGTGGTTGCTACACCAACATATAGCAGCTCGTGGAACTTCCATTATTAGCAACTACATAATAAATAGCAGACTCGATTGCGGCAGCTTTTCTTAACTCTCCCTCGAATCTTAATTTTATTTTGTAGTTGCTGGACCTTTCCATCTAATATCGCACTTGTTGTATAATTTTAGCATATTTTCTCTCATAACTTCAAACCTTAGCTTCTGATAACTTGTCACTAATTAATCCACTACTTTTGCCTGATTTTAGTGGTGATCAAACTAATTTCACATTTTTTATTCCGCCAACTCTGAGTATATTTTTCATTACAAGTTGTTCCCTCCCTGAATAAAAAAGCACATTCTTTCCCCTCGACACTAGTTTATGTTGGAACATATGTGAATGATTAAAAAAGACCATGTGCTTGCCAAGTGAGTATTTACCTGCAAAGAAAAAGAAACAAAAAGGGGTGTCGTTTTGGTTTTGAGAAACGGGGGAAGACAAAGTCTTTTGGTCTTTTGAAACAGAAAAAAACATCTTATATCCATGGCTTTTCTCAACAAAGCATGATTTCCTTCATGATCTTAGCCACTCTATTGGATCAGATTTTAATGATCAGATTTTAAAATTTAAAGAAAAATCAATGAACCACGAATGGTTTGTGCACAGAATATAAAAAAAAATATTTAATCATATTAAATATTAAAACCATAAGAGTAACGATCATGCATATTTAGTCTAAACGTATTCAATAGAGGTAGAAACGATTTGTACCTTTTGTTGTATCAAAGACTTTCTGAATTGCTAGGATCCTTATTTAAGCTTCGCATTCTTCAATCTTCATAAACAAGAACTTCAAATAATCTTCACACCGCTAATATGGCCTAGACGTAAGTGCCACAAATATATTAGATCGGTTGAGTCAGATTTCAGTCGTTTACTATCCGTTAGTAAATCAGAATTTACTTCAGCGCCACATATCATTGGAACTATCAGTTTTATATAAAACAGTTTATTTATCAAACATGCAGTAGTAATTAAGTAAGCATATCTAAAAATACCAATATCTTTATCAATTAAAATCCTTGCTCAATTAAACTAGCTACTGAAACGATATTTTTTTCAAAAACCAGGATAAAATAAACATCTTAAAACCAGAAAACGGTTATCATATGACAATTTATTAGTTCCAACTGATATAGTCGATACTAGTGCTCCATTTCCCAACTGAAAGCAGAACTCTCCCTCGAGTTTGCCTTTTTAGCTTTCTTCAGACCTCTCTTGTGTTTCTTTTTGGAGCCAGAGGTGTAAGGGTTACTTTCAGTAAAGTTTGTCTCTCTAATCTTCCTCTTGCCCTTGAGAAAACTCAATAAAAAACTAATTTTCTGCATATTACTGCCCCTTGATAATTACAGAGAAAGATGATAAGCTTAAATACACGAAGAATGAAGAAGAAGATGGTAAATTAGTTACACAAGCTGACAAAAGAATTGAAGGAATATTTCTATTATGAATCGTTGCCATGTAGAGAGAGAGATTGAGCTTCACTTGAGTAATGACGAAGGTAATCTATTGCCTTTTTGTGATTGATGTTGAGGAGCTCCAATGAGCTTATGCTTGCTAGAGTATCTGTTAGCTATGTAGGCCTTACTTTGGCCAGTAACCTACTGCCTTGGGGACTTTGATTTGGTATGCTTAGAGCAGTCTTTAGTGTGTGACTTGTCTTTGTTGGCTTCATGTGATTGAGCTACGTGTGCCATGGGTTTAACAAGGTATATCCCTTGTGTATTGTAAAGTTTTTTGTTGAGTATTTTGCATTTTAACCCTAAAAATGAAGGAAAATCAAAAAGGAAGGAAAGAAGTAGAAATAGTGAAGTCAATGGAGGAAGAAGAAGACGAAGGTGAGTAATATGAGATTTCTTAACTAAAATTGATAGCAAACGTTAATTAAGATATACAACACCTCACAGCTAACTAAGTGTTAGTTAAGGTAAAAAGACAGTAATACCCTTAAACCAACCTATAGACAAATATATCACTTAACATACCCCTTCAAACTTATCATAAGGTCAAGGATAAGCTTGTCTTTCAAAAATCAAACTGAGAAATGGGAAGTGGTTTGGTGAACAAGTCAGCAAGCTGTAGAGATGAAGGTATGTATCGAACAATTAAATCTCTTCGCATCAGTTTTTCTCTAACAAAGTGATGTCAATTTCTACATGTTTTGTTCTAGCATGTACAATAGGGTTTGAAGTCAATGAAATGGTTGAAGTGTTAACACAATGAATGGTTGGAGCCTCAGATTGATAAACGTGAAAATCCTTCAGAATTTACCTTATCCAACTAAGCACAGCTGCAATGTTGGCCAAGGCTTTATATTCGGCTTTTGTTAAAGATCTAGCCACAGTAGCTTGCTTTTTGGCATTCCCAGATATAGCATTAGATCCAAGAAAAACAATAAAGCCTGAAGTATAGCGTCTATCACTAGGCTCTCCAGCCTAATCAGCACATCACTAAATGCCTGGAAATGAAGATTACTTGGTTTAAAGAGAAGACCATGACTCAGAGTAGCACTAACATATCTTAGAATGCATTTAACAACAGTGAAATGAGAGGTAGTAATAGAATGCATGTATTGACATACACGGTTAACATCAAAACTCAAATCTGGTCTTGTAAAGGTTAAGTATTGAAGAGATCCAACTATACTTCTATAAAGTGTTACATCTTTGAAAGGAGAACCAGCATGACTATGTAAGAGTGATTTAATAAAACATGGAGATTGATAGGATTTAACACCACTCATGCCCGCCTTATGAAGCAAATCAGTGGCATATTTCTGCTGGTTAATGAAAATTCCAGTAAAATTTCTTGGGATTTCCAATCCTAAAAAGTAGTTTAAGTTCCCTAGGTCAGTGATATCAAAGGCAGCTTTTTAATTGGTAACAATTTGATCTATAGAAGCAGAGTTTGTCCCACTTATTATTATGTCATCAACATACATGAAAATATAAATGAGAGAGTTTAAAGAGGCATAAATAAACACAGAGCTGTCAGCCTTAGAAGCAATGAAACCAATAGAAAGAAGATGATTGGTTAAATGCTCAAACCAAGCTCTAGGAGTTTGTTTAAGACCATACAAAGATTTGTTCAATTTGCAAATATAATTAGGATGTTGAGAATCTATGAAGCCTTGTGGCTGGCACATATAAACTTCTTCATTTAACCTACCATGTAAAAAGGTATTTTTAACATCAAGTTGCCTTAAAGGCCAATTATATGTAGCAACTAGAGAAATCATGATTAAAACAGTAGGCTTCTTACAAACGGGACTAAAGGTCTCATCATAATCCAATCCAGCTTGTTGGTGGTAGCCGTTAGCTACCAACCTTGCTTTATGTCTGGCTATAGATCCATCTGGGTTATATTTCAATTTATATACCCATTTACAGCCTACTAGGTTCTTATTAGGTGTCAAAGGCATTAAAGTCCAAGTATTTTGGTTGATTAATGTATTATATTCATCTTTCATTGCTTGTGTCGAATCTAGACTTTGGGCAGCAATGGAGTAAAAAGGTTCAAAAGGTGTAAGCTGAGCCAAGGGGGCAGAAACAACAATGACCCTTTTTTTAGAAATTCCAGATTTTGATCTGGTTTGCATAGGGTGTATGAACTGAGTTGTGTGTGCATAAGTTATGTTGTGCTTAGCAGTAGGAGGACAAATATTGAGAACAATATGCAAATTAGAAGACATATCAGTACAATTAGCAGGCATATCAGGCATATCAGTATGCTCAATGCGTGGCAGATCAATACAATTTTATGTGTGTGTACTTGACTTGTGTCTAGGATAAGACATATATTTATATTTGACAGTACAGAACTGTGAAGATGTGGGTGAAATGTGTCCAAAGGCAGAAACATCATTGAGAGGCAGAGTAGTGACAGCAGTAGTACTAGGTGCAGAAATACTAGAACAATAATTATTTTCAGAATGTAAAGTAGTAGCAACACCAGTAGAAATTGTAGGAGAATGTAATTGTATATTAGTATTTCTCATAGGAATAGAATGATGAAACAAAGAAGAAGGAGAGGATCCATACCTGGCAGTGGGACACACAATTGAATTTTGGAAAGTGGGCTGCACAGATGTGCTAGTACTAGCAAATGGAAAGCATGTTTCATCAAATATCACATGTCTAGATATGTAACTTTTTTGTGAAGCTAAATCATAACATATATATCATTTTTTATTGGAGGCATATCCCAAAAAGACACATTGAATAGCTTTTGTGTTAAATTTGTTTCTCATATATGGTTTTAAATTGGGATGACATGCACAGCAAAAAATTCTAAGATAATCATATTTAGGTGTTTTGCCAAAAAAATTTTTGAAAAGGAAAGGTATTTTGAGGAACATTACTGGGCATCCTATTTATTAAGCCTATGATGGTATCCTTACAGTTAGGTGATTGGTCTATCAGATATCTATTGTGGATTATTGAGGATATTTTGGTAAAGGTGGATAAATTTATCTTCCCAGCTGATTTTATTGTTCTTGACATGGAGGAAAACTAAGAAATTCTAATTATTTTTGGTAGACCATTTTTAGCTACAGGAAGAACTCTGATTGATGTGCATAAAGAGGAACTTATTCTGAGAATGCAAGATGCTCAGGTAATTTTTAATGTCTCTAAAGCAATCAAACACTCAAATGATATGAATAGTTGTTTGTGGGTGGATAGTGCAGAATTTGGAGAAGGTAAACCTAGTCACCTACCATTTATTGAAAAACCATCAATGTTATACCTTCACCTTCGGTACACCATTATGGGAGAAGCATCCACTTTGTCTGTTATTATATCTGCTTCGTAAATGGTGAACAAGAAGACAAGCTGCTGAGGGTTTTGAGAGAGCAACAAATGGTCGTAGGCTGGTCAATTTCTGACACAAAGAAATTCTAAAGTCGGTGGACAACGAATGAAACCTTAATGATCGTTATGTCTGGCTAAAGATATTAAAGCAAGCGCTACTAGGAGGCAACCCGATTATATTTCTGTTATTTCATTTTTTTAGCTTTTTTTATTTTCTTTTGCTTATTTTATTATTGTTTTTCTTCAGGTTTTTATAAAAAAAAAAACTATGGACGAAAGTGGCTCATGTACCACTTTCCTCTCAATTGGAGACAACAAGAACAGCGCAGAGACTGATGAAGATGACAGCTCATCATTATTCAGGGAAGTCCTCTCTACTTACTCTTTTTACATATGTTCTTTTCATTAAGGACAATGAAAGCTTTTTGTTTGAGGGTGGTGGCTTTAATTTAAATTTTATTTTATTTTATTTTGACGTTCTGTTATTGTCAACACTAACACCTATTATGAGATTAGTTTTGAATTATTGATAGCTTGGAAAAAATGTTGAATTTGTGTATCGGTATGCGTTGGACCAAGTATTGATTTGCATTACACTAGAGAATCTCGACATATTGAGCACCTAGCCTTGAGCGTTTGATTATCTTTTTTTTTTGCTTAGAGAAGGTTTATGTGACTTAAAAAATCTTTATGATCTCATAAGAACTCTAGAACCAATTTGATTGTTGTTCAAGGTGAAATTCTAGGCTACATTTCACTTGGAACATGATTTAGGCCATCTTTAGACCATTTGAGTTTTTTAAGTCAATATGTGCATAATTGTTTTCCTAGTCATTCATGTTGAGTCTAAATAGCCATTTTTTTATCACCATGGCAATTTTGAAATCTTATAAAAAAATTTCCTTAGTACCCCCTTTTACTCATAATATTTGAATGTTTTGAGAAAATACTTGGAGCTATGACAATATGGGTGGATGGGAGGAGTTTCAATATAAAAAAATGGTGAATAAATTTGATTTCGTAGCCTCTTCAACTTGAGTGACTAAGCTCGAAGGGGTGTCTTAAAATCTAATACCATAAGACTAATTGGTTTAAGAGCTATTGGCTGAAATCTTCTTAAGGAAAATAGAAGTTTAAGGTAATCAAATTTAAAAAAAAAAAAATAGAGAATGGTTGAGCATGAATCATTATTCAAGAGGTGAAATGACAAGTTTGAGGGTGTTATAAGATAAGTTGAGTTAAGCTCGTTGATTCCTAGAATACATAAAGTCACTAGCTTGCTTTACAAACAAATCTTAACGAGTGTATCAAAAGATTTAATAGACATGCATAGGAGTTCATGACTACTCAAGATTCAGACTTATCTACATATGTTTGAGGCATTTTCATTGAAAAATGTCCGATTTTCTTCACCTGAAAGATTTTATTGGGCTGCGATTCTAGACGACTTAATTTAATTTGTCTAAACTTAACGTAGCAACCAGTACAAAATAGATATCAATGGGAATTAAAAAGGAGAAACCATACCTGCTAGTAGATAGAAGAGTTAGGTTGAGCTCATTTCGAGAAGCTTCGCCAGCCTCTTGGCGTACACGTGTTTCTTCGCCCAGGATCTCCTATCACCACCCACTGCACTCCTCTCGTCGGAACCCACCCCCCAGTGTCCAACATCGACCTAGCCCGACGCTGATCTCGACGCAGCGATTCATACTCCTCGTCCTCATCATAATAATCGAGCTGAACCGCTGCAGCCGATCCATAAGCACGGCTGGCAAGGATTCGGACGGCAACACGCCTCGAAGAACCCTCAACAACCCCTAGACGGCTAAGTAAGTACATGCGGCATGAAGCTTAGGGTTTTAGAAAAGCAGGGGGAATGTGAAGAGTAGAGAGAGGGGGATCAAATGGAGAGGAAAGAGAGGTTTAAGAGATTGATTTCGAAATTGCCATTAGGTGGCATGTTTAATTACTCTAGTGACACTCTCGTTGACCATTTCCACTTTCACTGTGGAAAATCGTCGTGAGAAAACCAATCACAAAGTGTCATTTGTTTATTGGAAATCGTTTTCTATTTTAAGCGCCAAAAGTTTTTCTGTGGTCCAATTTTATTTAAGTAATCATCAAAGCGAACTAATTACACTCATAGTCAAAAGAATTTGATTATAAGTACAATTCGGTACATCTAAACTCATCGCGCGCCTTATGTTCAATAGGTGCGATATTAAAGACACAAACATTCCCTGTAATATCACAAAAAACACATACATTTATTGGCATTTTACGTTTTAAGTGAAATGATATTACTCCAAAAGACAAATATCAGCAACAATAGGGAGTGTCGATTCTCACCAATAACTGGAATCATCATAAGAGAGTGCAAAACACGCTAAGCGGTGAGCCGCTCCATTACATGCCCGAGGGATGTGATTAAAAGACGAAACATTTAGAGAAGAGAAAATCCTTCTACATTCCATAATAGTAGGACCAACTTCTGAATATATGGATGAAACAGATGAAAAAGCGTATGTGAAACTAACTTTCTAACTAACGGCGTTACTTTTTTTAAATATTAAGAATGACCTTAATAAAACCCTTTCGCTAACGGGTTTCGTGTGCATTTTATTTATAGACAAAAAAATCCGAAAACATTAACTTTCAAACTAATGGCGCTACTTTTTTTAAATATCAAGAATGGCCTTAATAAAACTATTTTGCTAACGGGTTTCGTGTATATCAAAATAGAATTTTCAGGTTATATCAAACCCACTTTTTTTATAACTCGCGTCCAGATGTTTGAGTGTTTGAGTCACAAGTACGGGTGCAGGGGTGTTGTGTAAGAATCAAGATCTAAGGTTAGTTTGGTCATTTCATTCTAAAATTTAACTTTTGATAACAGATTAGACATATTTATCTTTTCTAAAACTACAAAGGGTATCCATATCTTTTAGATAAGTCTCAAGGAGTGTCGTGTACTTTTCCCTAAATATAACTTTAATAGGTGGTCCCATTTTTTATTAAAAAAACGATCCCATCAAGTATTAGATGTGTGCCTTTTTACAGGATTTGGATCTCATCTGGTTGAGATCCCTAACATAAGAGGTTATGCTCATCAAATCTTGGTCGTCCGTGTAAAAATAGACGATCAGATCACCCCGATATATGTGTCGAGGTGACAAGCACTACAAGAAATATGGCATTCTACAAGAGGCGAATATCTCCGTGAAAAATAATCTACAGGGATCATGTGGCGCATGTGACAGCCCCTTATATTAAAAGTCCACGCTTTTCGCGAGGCACATTGTCTCATGTGAAAACCCTGTGGTATCTCCTTTTTACAAGTTTTTCAACTACTGTAGACGTTTAATAAGGTTTTATGACTCATGTTACTTTTATTCAACATGTTTTTTTAATTCTCGTGAATTAATATTCATTGGTATTTTTGTATCCTATTAAATCAAATAATATAAGCTTTTTTGAACCTCGTTGAAATAATTTTTTTTTATAAATTATACCTCTTATATATAGTTTTTTCTCGCATTCTATAAATGCTATTTTTTTACAATCAATTTATACGCACTTGTTTACATACATATTTAAGCATTTCAAAATTAATACGTTACTAGACTAAAAGGCATTCATACATCATTTCATTTTCACAAAATATCATCCCAAAGAATCATCCATAAGTATCATAAAAAAAATATTAGTCTACTAATACAATAGTATCATCATTTGTTTCAAAACATAAAAAACATCTAAAAGTTTCACAGATACTAAAAAATAACTTCAAATTTTCATTGACAGTTTCATATCTCAACTCCTTAAACTTTGATACCATATTAAAAAGGCTCGAGTGATTCTAGGTCCTGCATTTTAAAGAGAATAGTTAGTCTTGTAGATATCACCTTTGAATCACACAATATAACGATGCCAAGAATAATCATAAATAATAATAACTAAGACTTGTCTAGCATATACTGGTCAAGAAACCCTTAGCACATACGCTGCATTGAATTATGACCAAATTTCATTTTGATTACAAAAGCAGATAAATTTATATAAGTGTTTAACATGGGTATACTAACCACAGCCAATCTAAGACTTTAATCAATGTACTAAAGAATGGTTAGCAATGCTCACCCAATTGGGAAAAACAGATCTAGAAAGTCTAGCGCAACCAGAAAAACATTCAATTGTGGAACAATTTTAGCTTTCTATAATAACAATCATCTTATTAATTGTTTCCATTAAAATTTCATTAATAACCAATCCATATCAAGAACATGGACATGTATGTACCGGCATGCACTAAAAACCATACATCTAAAAACCAAGAAAACAAAAACTCCAATAAAAAATGGAAGTGAGGCAGAAACAATAGTTTACATGTAGTTCTGAACACAGAATAATATGCACCAACATTCATAAGAATACCCAAACAACATGCATATATTTCATAAAAATACCTAGATAATTTAAAATCATCAAGAGAAATTCACTTTCAACAATTTTCTACCAAAGGTCCACAAAGTTGACTTTTACAGTTCACAGATGAAAAATTGAATTGAAAGGCTGAAAGAACCAAATGGATGATGGTCAAGAAATACTTTCTTACATCTAATATTATTTCCTTGTCATAAATAAAATAATGGCTCTGCATATGAATTCATATTACAAAGATTTATGTTTAATCCCAACTATCATTGCTTCTCCCACATGCTTTTTTATCTGAAAGCGTTTTCTTACTTTTAAGTCGTCTCTGCTCCTAGATAGCAGAGCTTTTTTTACATAGAAAAGAAACTCATACAAATATCACGTCATCTATAACTCTATAAATGAAAATTAAAGAGACAATCATGTGGCGGACAGGAGGGCTAGTGGACACGAGGAGGGAGCAAGCGAAGCGTGTCGTTCATAATGGAAAGAAAGAGACCACTACTTCGCTTCTTTGTTGGACCGCCGGCGCGAACACAGAGGTCTCTAACCAAGACCAGGAACCAATTCGAATTTGGATCTTAATATGTCGGTGGTTTTTAACCGTAGGCATCTTGCCAGAAAGTTGGTGGGCTCATCATGAATTAGGTCGGGATGGCTGGTGGTTTCGGGATCCCGTAGAAAATGCTTCTTTTATGCCTGGAAGGGCCTTACATCTTTGCAATTGAAACAAAATCAACTGACTTGAAAAGAGCCAATACCAAACCCATTGTCAATAAGGAAGTTAAATGTGTGCTCATCACATGGGTATGTATGCTTGCTACTGTCCACCACCTGCTTAAGTTAAAATAAACCTAACACATTTTAAATCAGAGATGTGTCAAAATTCAATACAACCATAAATCCATAAGTCAAAGACTCCATCAACACCCCCATTCTATTTAGGCCTTCAGTAATTGATCATCACAAATCATGCATGTAGATATATCCATACATACCAACTGCAGCAAAGGACTGACAATTACATAGTACTAAATCACTTTAAACCTAAATGCCATATTTCATGTCAACAGATAGAAACATAGACTACAAATATGACAAAAGGAAAATTTTAACTCATCTGAGCATACAACTAACTTAGTAATCGATAATGCCAATGTGAAATTTCTAGTTTAAAACCATAATTTCTTCATTATTGCTAAAAGAAGAATTGCCAAACAAGAATTTATTCCAAATTTACTGATAAATTACATATTTAAGCAACAAACCATGAAAGAAAAAATAGAACAAGAAGCGTGAGGGAGGGAGGGAACCTGAAGTCGACAAAAGCGTATTGTTTCATGAAAAAGATTGGAGGAAGAAGTCTGATTTGAACGAAAAGATTTTACTGCTCATTTTCAAATGATTTGTTGGAAAAATTAACTTTTAAACCAAGATTACAATTTTTCTTTTAAACTTCCGCTGGAAAGTTACACGTTGATTTGTTCCAAGATTGTGTTACTGCTAATCTAAAGTTATCAGCCACACCCAACACTATGAAAACCGAAGCAAAATGAGAAAAATCAACTTCAAAATCAAAAGCTACTGATGAAAATTCTAAGCCACATAACAACTATAAAAATAAATCAAACAAAAATTGAGGTAGATTTTAGAAATATGAGAAGGGGTAACAGTGGACTCTGCCAACAAGCTAAACCAGAGAACTAGATTAGCAGAAACACTAATAAATTGGTCGGTCCTAGTACCACATTTTTTCATAGTTTCTCCACTATTTCTTCCTCAAATTTTGACTGTTTCCCTAAAAGAATAAAGGTATACTACAAAATACTACAGTTTTCCAATATCCTCAATATTAGGTCCTGCAAAATTCAGAAACATTAATCAATTGAATGTGACATTATTTAAGTGCCACCAATCTATCATGGGATCATAAAAAGTTAAAAATATTACCCGCGGCACATCAACAGAAATTTATCAAGAGCTGGTTGACTACAAATTTAAAAACACCAATCTTTGCTCTTCTTACGTTGGACATCCACTATTTTTCCTCACACAACCATAACAGCCTCACGACCTGCTCAAGTGAAAAGAAATTTGTGAACAAGGTTCAACTACACTATTCAACGAATATTTCGAGGGAAGACAATAGGAAAGGAACTCTCCTATAGGAAACAAAAAGGCATTAACAAAAGAGAAGTATAAAAGCAAAACAAGAACACGTACATGAGGGTAAGAAATCTACCAAATGCAAAAAGAAACTAAAAGTAGTACAATTTGATTTACAGCCAGTAAGAAGAGTAATTCTAATGCCCTGCTTAGTAACAAGACCCAAAGTGAAGCTAAAAAATGATTGAGAGACCAGATTGAGGTTTCCTCATTAAACAATCCTTCAAAAATCCAATGCTCCTTGCTCGCCTTTAGTGGGGTAATATGTTACTCGCTCGTCAGTGTCGATATCTAAAGAATCCTCCCCTTCCTAAGAAAGGGGAAACCAAAGGCCCCCATTTAGCAAAAGCTCGCACAAGCCAGAGTGAAATGAGAAAACATTTGAAATCAAGAGAGAGGTACCTAAAAAACATACAAACATACATATACGGTTCTTATGCACTAAAATACATACTTCATCAGCTACAAATTAGTCCATATTGGTGCACATTCATGCAGTAATATATAAATTAACATTTCTGAACTTCTAACATAGGATGTGAGGCAGATAAAAGAGCAAATTAGCAAGATGGGCAAAAAAACCCTTGAACATGGGCACCTTAAATCACACAACAGATAAAAATTTGCAGGCTTTCATCTAGCACAATGATAGGGAAAGTTCATTGTTTACCAATGAGAATTTAAAGAGCAATTATAATATAAAATAGAGAGTAATTAAAGCTCAAGAAAGAAAAAAATGCACCTGATTCTTTTTTGTTAGCTCAAACAAAACTCTAAAGTCATTTGATTTCTCAAAAGAGATCTCAAACCAAAATGAGAAAGGTGAAAGAATTTATGGGGGAAATGGGGAAAAAGACAAACGAATATGGTTCTGAGAAATCAAGCAGAATATGAAGAAAAATTATTTCATGAAATAGGCAAGGAGCATAAGGATACGAACTAACCTTTAGCTAATTCACTCATTTCTGTTGTTTGTAATATGTGGGAAGAAATCAAGGCAAATGTGAACAACGACTCAGAACGGCAACAACGTACATGAATTTTCATCACCGATTTCTTTTACAAATACATGTTTTTCAGAAAAATATGACAAATCTTAAAAGTAAAAATGACAAAAACGCAAAATTAAAACCAAAAAATTCAGAATCATAAGAATAAATCTGTACAATTCACCCTTCAAATCATATTTTGAACGCAACATTCAACAAAAGCTTAATCAAAGTATGAAAGAGAAATGCGATCCTTACCTCCATCGTTGGGAGTTATGAATCACTTCACCTTCCCACTCACCCTCTCACTCATCTTCAATCCCTTTCGGTGTCACTCCCAAAGACATATTCCCTCTTTGGGTCTGTGCTTCACTGTCAAAATGAATCATATTAAAAGAATGTTAAAAAGGCCAAGGAAACACATAATAATCCTAATGAGAAATTGCAAACCACTTGACGAAGAGCACCGCGCAGAGGAAAAAAAGCCATAATTCCTAAATCAACTTCGAAATTGCAACTTAAGAAACTGGAAAGTCCTTTATATGTCCCTTAAATATTTGTATTTTTTTCTGATATTGGGCCAATATCCCTAAGAAGAAATCCAATTACGTTTTCAAAAGTCTAACTTAAAGTTAAATTTACAAAATATTTCTCACTAAAGTTAAGTTTAATAGTTTATACTTTTGGGTCATTCTTTATTTTCACAATATCAAAGAATTAGTACATAGTCAACACAAAAGTAGTACATCGATAAAATAAATTAGTACATTTTCTCCAAATTAACACGTGAAAACACCAAAATTGTACATAAAAAGTAAAAATTGCAGATTTTGAAGCAATACCAATGATTTTTCCCTAGCATTTCTTTTATTTTTTTGCGATTGATAATCTCAACCATAAAAAAGTTATCTAATTGTTCATTTTTACTAATAAGCAAATCTCATATTCACGCAGAAAAAAATAAAATTGTGAGCATTGGACTCGAAGCTACTAGAAACTTTTTGAGTCAACGCCTAGAAGGGATACCATGTAGGATTCATGATAGCATTGCCACCTTTCAACTTCAAACCTCATGACTATTGCCTCAAGGTATCTATGGTCTGAAAGATCCGCAGAAGGTGCTTTGAACCAAGAACGACGATTGGGACATTTGATAGTGGGTTATTAATATATATATCTTATATAAAAGTTTGAACCTGATCCAAAATCCGATTCAACAGTTTGAATAGTTTGAATAATTTTTGAATGAATATAAATTATGATGTGATATACTTGTTGGTATAACATTCTAATATGTGTATTGTACAAGTTGAGCTAGACAAACTTTTTAATTAATATATATCCTATATAAAAATTGAATTTGACACTTAACCCGGTATATATGTCTAAAAATTGAATTTGACTAACCTTTTGCTTTGAAGTATGACTAATTTCGAAGTTTGAATCTAAATTTCTTGTACATTTATCATTATTGACGTGGGGTTTAGTTATTCTCACTCTTTTTTCTTTCAACGTGGTTGATATCTTCAATTTCTTCATATCTCAACTTGGTTGATAAATATGCTTATGTGTAGGAGCTGGATATTTTAGGTGGAGATATGTAAAGAAGTGAAGATTGAAGTGCATTTTATCTAAAATATGCTTACGTGTTTTTATAGACATGTAGTCAGTGCCCAAGCCGAAGGCCACAGAACAGGGAGAGCGTGAGGGATGTGCCTGGCAACCCACGAGTTACGCACCCCAAGTAGCAATGGTGCAACCTTAGAAGCGGGGTGCTAAACAAAACAGGAGTGACAGGGATGCTCCGCCGCCTTTTCCCTATCCAATAGACAAAGTAGAGGCATTGTTGGATGTCTGGGTCAAGGATAAAGTCGTACGGAGGCCCTGGGTGGATAGGTTGCCCACGAGAGAAGAAAGAGAGTCGGCTCGTTACTGTAGCTTCCACAGGGACACCTCTCATGCAGCAAAGGATTGCAGGACTTTGTTTTCCACGATAAACTCAAGAAGAGGGAAATCATTACAGAAGATACAGATGTCGTGGCGAACCAACCTTTCCCACTGCATGCTAACACGAATATGATCAGTGTGATAGGAGGTCCTTCTTCATCATGAGAAACCATGGTGGATGAGGAGGAAGAACACGAAGGTGTGCACATGGAGACAAATGCCGCCTTCATAGAATCATTGCCGCAAACGAGAGTTTGCAAAAACTTTTTTGACACGTTGAAACTGGACAAGGAGGCACGACGCCAAGTGACGCAGACATTGGTGAATGTCTCTGAGCAGAGTAAGGCTAGAGCACAATGTTACTTTTCTTAGCCGCCTTTAAGAAGGATAAGAAGGAAAGAAGAAGGCGCCATCACTTTTACCAATGCAGACCGCATGGTTAGGAGAGTTGGGCACAACCGCCCGCTGTATGTCAAGGCATTGGTCAATGGGATGCAAGTTAGGAGGGACCTCTTGATAATGGGTCCGAGATTAACGTAATATCACTCGCCACCTTTCGGGCTGTAGGTATACTTGAAAGATGACCGACTAGACAACATATTATAATTACGGGCTTCTCATCATCGCCCGTTAGAACGTTGGGTATATGAATGTTGAGGTACAGGTGGGACCGATCCAGACTATGAACTGTTTACATGTCATCGAGTCTGAGACCATCTATCACATTTTGTTGGGAAGGCCTTGGATCTATGATCATGAGTATGTCCCTTCTACACTGCACAAATGCGTCAAGTCTAGGTGGAAGGGGAAGGATATCACCATTGTAGCCATGAAAGCGCTATTTGACGAAACAGAGGCTCATCTGGTAGAAGTCGCACTGTTTGATGAGATTGCTTCCACTGGAACGGCGGCCCCGAGAAGGATCACGGCTGTCACTTTGCCAAAGTGGGAAGACAAATGGGGCAAGGCTAAGGTGACGGGGGGCAACGAAGTAGTCACCCGGGTGACGTTGCCGAACGATAAAAGAGCGTACAGATTGTGATGGCGCGCGGGATCATGGGAACACCCTGATCCCCTCGATGACGTGACAGGGGAAATAATGTCAGAGGAGGCATTTGTGAAGCAGCAAAGGCTAACCAGTGGGACCTACCGATGAACTATGAAATACTGAAAAAACCTCTGAAACCAACACCGTCGCCATCGCAAGAGGAGTTAGAGGAAGTCTTCCTCGATGGGGAGGCAGAACGGAGACCCATTTTCTTGGCGAAGGGCCTATCTGTAGATCAAAGGGATATCCTACTGACCCTACTTCGGGAATTCCAGGACATTTTTGCGTGGTCATACACAGAAATGCTGGGGCTGGATTCCACCCTGGTGACACATAAGTTGGGGGTTTCCATAATGTGCAACCCCGTCAAGCAGCCGCCTCGACACTTTTGACCCGAAGTAGAGTTGCAAATAAAGTCTGAAATTACTAAGCATATGGAGGCCAAGTTCACAAGGCCGATAGAGCACCCCACCTGGCTGTCCAACATTGTACCGGTGAAGAAAAAGAACGGTCAGTTACGGTGTTGTGTTGACTTTAGTGACTTGAACAAAGCATGCCCGAAAGATGACTTTCCACTGCCCAATGTGGACGGCTTAGTAGACGCTACAGTGGAACATGAGATTTTCTCATTCATGGATGGGCTCAATGGGTACAATCAGATCAGGATGGCTCCGGGAGACGCCGAGAAGACCGCATTTAGGACACATTTCAGAAACTTTTTCTACATCGTGATGCTGTTCGGACTAAAAAAATGTCGGGGACACCTACCAGAGGGCAATGACGGTGATCTTTCATGACATGATTCACGACTTGTTGAAGGCTATGTAGATGATTTGGTTGTTAAGTCTAAGGTGGCTGTTATGCATCTCAAGCACCTTAGGAGCATTTTTGAAAGATGCAGAAAGTATAAGCTCAAGATGAATCCATTAAAGATGCCACTTATTTTGTACATTACGTCCACGGCTAAGTCCATTGGAGCATTATTGGCTCAAGAGCGGGAAAAGGTAGAGTCGCCAGTTTACTACTTGAGTAGGGTTTTGGTTGAGATACATGCCTCAAGAAAAAGCATTGTTTAGCACTTGTCTTTGTCACTCAGAAGTTACGGCACAACCTGCTCGGTAATAAAATTCATCTGATGACCAGGTCCAACCTGGTTCATTTTCTTTTGTCGAGGCCAACCCTGAATGGGAGGCTCACTAGGTGGACGATGTTGTTAACTGAATTTGATATCACGACAATGATGCCGAAGGCGCAAAAGAGTCAAGCTCTTGTAGATCTGTTAGCAAAATTCCCGAATCCGAACCTTTGGATGAAACCATCTTAGGGGAGTTCTGCGAGGTAAACCTTAGTGAAGAGGTAGTGTAGGGGTTGGCCTTCGAAGGATCGTCAACGCATAACGGAGGTGGAGCAGGGCTCGTACTAGAAAACCTTATGGGCAACATGTTTCTTATGACATACAAGTTGACATCCCTTGCATGAATAACGAAGCTGAATATGAGGCACTTGTGGTTGGCCTAAAATATACAAAGGAAAAGGGGGCAACGTCACTCGAGGTGAAGGGAGATTCAAATTTGATAATTAACCAAGTTAATGGGGAGTTTGCCGTCAAGGAACCCACCCTCGCACAGTATACACATAAAGTCCAAATGCTGACTGACACGTTCGAGAAGTTAGTTTTTGAACACATGCCCCGGTCCCAGAATCGTCATGCAGATGCGTTGGCTACGCTTGCCTCCAAACTTCCAGTCTTAGACCCTGTCCCCATTATCGAAGTAGCTATCCAGACTAGCTCTGCTGTTTTTGAAAGCCTCAAGCTGGATGTGCATCACGATTGGAGAGATAATATTTGAAGATGGCTTAGTGAAGGGAGCATGATGGTTGACCGAGACTTAAAAAATTTTGTGAAGTTGAAGGGAGTATTGTTCTATCGGGGAACATATGAGGTCTTTGCAAGGTGCATAAGTGTTGAGGAAGGCAGAAGGCGACTCCAACGCCTTCACAAAGACGTTTGCTCCATGGAGGGGCCACTGTTACATAGACGCCTATAAAGGATGGGTTACTATTGGCCAAACATGAATGAAGAGGCCTTAACAATCAAAAGAACTGTCTGAAATGACAACTCTTGCCAGACCCGAAAGAAGTGAACGTCATAGAAGTTGTCACCAATTGGAGATAGCCCTACATCGCCTACATGGCAGATGGAGTGTTACCCACGGACCCTGCAGACGCCATTAACATCAAAAGAAAAGGCTCACGCTTCTTTCTCTTGAGGGGATAATTGTTGTGAATGGGGATAGACGACCGACCACTCAAATGCCTTGGGCTTGAAGAACAACGCACAATCATGGAAGAGGTGCATAGAGGCGCCTGCGGAAAGCACCAAGGCGAAACACGTTTGTACGAGGAATTGTTGCGAATAGGGTATTACTGGCCAACCATAGAGATGGATTCAATGGAGTTTGCTAGGAAGTGTTATGCATGCCAAGTGTTAGGGAACGCCATACACTCACCTTCCGTGCCCTTGCACCTGGTGGAGGTCCCTTGGCCATTTCATACTTGGGCGATGGATTTCATAGGCCCAATCTCACCAGCATCTAAGGGGAACATATGGATTCTGGCTGCAACAGATTGCTTCACCAAGTGGGTTAAGGCCGTTGCACTGAAGAAAGGGACGGGTGAACAAGTCTACAACTTCATTAAATAGAACATCATTTGTAGATTCAGACTGCCCATGAGGATAATATCAAACAACGACATTGCATTCACAAGCAAAGTGGTGTCTTAAATGTTCGAGAACTACAACATCTGCCATGACAGATCTTCCCCCTACTATCCCAAGGGAATCTGGCAAGCGGAAGCGACCAACATGACATTGCTAAGGATCCTAAACAGGAAGGCTCACGAAGCTCAAGAAAAGTGGCATGAGGGATTACCCTTGGCACTTTGGGCATATAGAATGTCAAAACGCATCCCTACTCAGGCAACACCCTTCTCATTGGTATATGGATGCAAAGCCGTGATACCCACAAAGGTGATGGTACCTTCCGCTAAACTATTTTCATCCGTCGCGGTGGAACGGGCTACACGCCTTGGAGACTTGGAGGCCTTAGAGGAAAGAAGAGACAAGGCAAATGAAAGTATCCAGGCATACCAATAACGCATGGGTCAGACGTATGGAGCTATTGTGAAGCCCAATACCTTTGTTGTGGGGGACTTAGTGCTGAAGACAGCTGAGCATGTGATGAAAGGGATACACGCCAAGAAATTTGAGCCTAAGTGGGAAGGATCCTACGAGATCGCATAGTGGGTACTGCTGACTGGCCGACCCTCAACGCACCAAGCCATCCCAACGACTGTCAACTTCAAGTACATTAAGAAATACTATGCTTAATATCGCAATTAGGACCGTAAGACATTTTAGCAAAGTTTTGTTCCTGAAATGCATGTAAGACGTTTCAGCGAAAAGTAGGTAGGGCAAGGAAGAAATGTATGAAATATTCAAATATTAATACAAGTTCCATCTCTCTTTGCTCTATCAAATATCAATGTCTAGTGAGACTTTAACTGATGTTGCTATCCCCCTTAAAACGGAACTTAGCCATTGCAAAAATATAAGGGGGAGGGGGAGGAGCAGAATAATCGCTTAACTCATTGTTGGGACTCACATGATTACAAAGGTGGAATTTGGCCGTCATGTTAATTATCTCAATTATCACTTATTTGGTGAAACATGGCCGCCATATACTGATAAATTCGTCTAGTAGATAATGATTGTGCTAAATAACGAGTAAAAACGCTAAGTATTAGCAAATGCACTATGAAATAATATAATAACATGCTTTGTATTAATTTCTTACAGATGTACAAGAATACAAGAAAATGCGATATAAAATCTATGGCTGGGGAAACAAATCAGGAGCAAGTTTGCCCGAGATGATAGGGTAACGCTCTAGCATGACATGGTGCTTGCATATCTTGACTCTAATGTCATTGATCTCCGCCTCTACTCTAGCCATAATCGCATCATGTTTCGCTATTTGTGCCTCAAAACCTTCTACCTGGTTAATTTTGAGATGACGTCTCTGAAGCCTTCTGCATGTGTGAATGTGAGGACAAAGCCAGTCTAAGTTCAGTCTTATAGGGGGAGGTCATGCCAGCAACCTAACAAGAAAGAAAGCGCCTGAGGATCGGCATCCTCATGAGATGAGTGATCAATGATGTAGAGGATCTGAGCCAACATGGTGAGAGATGTCTGACGGACCAAGGGCATTCCTCTCATGCTGCTAAAGCTTGTACCAGGGTGTGACCGCTCTGCCCACTACAAGTATGGGAGTAAAAGGTGGTCAACCATCACGCCATGAAACTCCTCCATTACCCGGACAGTGGCAGGGTAAAAGACTTTAGACCAAAAGAGGAATATTGGCCACTATCGGTGATCGAGGTATCTTCATCTGGTTTGACCTCGACAGTAGACGCTAGACACGTACGACCCTCTGTAGTACTATGATCATCCTAAGAAGACTCTCGACGGGCCTCCCTCTCGACCCTATCTCCTTTTCCATCACTGGATGCACGGAAGGCTCACCTCGCGACATAGGTCGTGCCCCAGTGGGAGGTCCAAACATGTTGAAGTATGTGGCCCCAAGGGTGAGGTCAATCCCGATATCATCCAGATCTTCCAAGGGAATATCAAGACCGACTGAGCGTTCACCCATGGATTCACGCTGCAGATTGGGGGATGAAAACTCAAGGATATTCATGAAGATGTCGAGGGAACCCTATTGAAAAGAAGAAGCAAGTCAGAAATAACAAAGCGCAAGTCACAAAAGACAATCAAGGAAGGTGCAGTTACCCTTGTGTGAGCTTCGGGGCTCGGGGGGTGTGTCTGTGGGGTCGCTGGAGCATTTAGGTCAGGGGTGACGTCCACCGAAGGATTCGCCACGCTGTCCGCACCCACAGTCCGGTCAATGGGTGTTGGCCTGAGAGTAGGCGAAAGACGTACGACAAGGTCCTGAAAGAGCAAAAGAAACAAGTGTAAAAATAAAATAAAAGGAGCATATATACATATTCAGAGAGATGGGTGTTACAGATGCCTCAAAAATGCCCCCAGCTTGCTGTCGCAAGAGCATTTCATAAGCCTCACTGACCTCCCTAGAGGAGCTACATGCTGCCTGTAAAGTACATTTGTTCGCTAATATGTAATCAGAATGCAAAAAGGTAGCGTAATTGAAAAAAAGGATATGTTACTTACAGGAGATTCGTCGTTAGAGCTGGCGATGTTACCTCAGAATTTACGCCGAGGTGGTTCCAAGCCCCCTGCAGTAGAAGTATCGACAAGCCTCTCTACCAGGACGTCCCTCATCATTACTCTAGGGCGTCGGTGTAACGATGTGGATTTGAGCCTGGGGTTAGCTGTTGACCTCAAGAAGGATGTAGGAAGGTTGGCTGAAGAATCAACCCAGTCAGGATCAGAATCACTTACCTCGGACGTCTCGATGGAAGTCTCGTGACCAATGACGGGAGTCTTCCTTTTCCTCCGAGGTATAGTAGGGGCCATCTGGCTCACTCTTCCGCTAGGAGGTGGTTTCATGGACCGCAGCGTTAGGTCCCCTCTGTAAATATTTTCCTCTAGTAGATCAACAAGGGGAGATTGAAGGTATTGTAACCACAAGTCAGGAAAGGCATCCCAATATTTTTTCATTAACATCGTCACGTTAGGCTTACGAGTAGATTGGGGAACACGAAAAAATGACGCAACGCTACTATGTGTACGCGTCTCTACCATCCAATACTCAAAGGCTTCTCTGAATTGGATACATGGTTGTTGCCTCGATGGGATACATTGATCAAAACCAAATTGGCGAGCCACTCAGTTGCACTGGTAACAAGTGCTAAAATATTCATTCAGCTAGCCTCTCCCACACGCTCAGTCACTACCGGGAGTGTTGATGGAGTCAAAATAGCCAACATGGTCGCGTTAGTATCGGAGAGCCAAAGGGGAGAACCACGCATTCCTAAGTCAACATGCTTCCAAAAAAAGGGCCATAAGGCTTCCTTAACGTGACCATCTGGACATAAGGGAAAGGGTCGCACCAAAAAATACCCAAAGATGTCGATATCAGTAGAAAAATATAGACGCTTCAGAAGTTTGTTAGTGTACCACGCCCATGTACGAGGCGGATCGACACAGCCAATATCAGACTGAGACCAAGAAGGGGCACACATTGGGAATCGCTCCCAGGTGAACATGTGTAAAAATGACAGATCAGTATAAGAGCTGTTCCTGTAACGTCCCTAATTCCTCTCGTGATCTTCGTGGAGGCGATCCAACACGTAATATAGATTTTTCGAGAATATCGATGCTGAGGGGATACGACGACCCTTAGCAAGGCTGATGGCCATTGTGAAAACTCGCGCACTGACCATATCATCGGGTCGACCTACAAAGTGGAAAGATAAATAAAGAAACGACACAACGGAAAAGTTCAAAACCCACCTAGTCAACGAGGCGAGTATGGTTAAATATAGATGTATATATATTTTTTAAAATTAAATGCATAAAGAAAGAGAGAGGAATGACATACCTTGGAAGACGTATCGAGAGAGCCACATGGACAGGAAAACAGCAAGTTCGACCCTTTTGTCTCTGAATTTGGCACCCTCTCTAACTTCCAGCGTTGATTTCTTCTTGGAGGACTCCACATCCTTGAAAAAATAGCACAACTACCCACAAAAATTTGACTTTCTACTTAAGACACCCGCTGCATCAGGATTGTGAAAGTGTGATAAACCTTCCTTGAGTGATTCGAGAATGTCCATCTCCTCAAAGGTTAAGGCGGTCTCGAACGGGTCGTGGTTACCAAACAACGAAAGACGCAAAAGCATGTGGACATCTTCTAAAGTAGGCGTGAACTCTCCCCAAGCAGCAATAAAGGAGTGAGTTTGCCTACTCCAACGCATCACCAAAGTATCAATAACAGGCGAGCAAATACGAATACTGAGACGTGAACAAACCCTTAAAGCTTCATATATGCCAGCCTCTCGTAGAGTTGCAATATATGTTTGTTTTGATAGAATGTACTCGCACCACTCATGCCAACCCGTCGTGGGCTTGGTGTGACCATCATACGTGATGAAGGGAAGTCACCACAAGTTAGTCATAGTAATGGAATCGAGTTTGCTTTAAGAACTTCACAATTTTTGGCCATTTCATTTTCCATCAATAGCGCTGAAGACGATGACACAACCGCCTCTGGACTTTTACCCATGGAATTAATTAGTCTTTTTGTCGCTATGTCAGACATTCCCCAAAGTCTCGGTAGACATTCTGGCGGAGCGGCATGTTTGGAAAATGTAAGTAACTCTCTAGAGGCCATTTGTGTCAAAGTAAATTCAAGAAATGAGAATGAGAGAATGATCTGGCTGGTTTATAGGGAAGGAGAGCTCCCGTGCCTGGCCCTCGTTGAGAAGAGAGTGTGACTCTCATACAAAGAAGGACAATCAGAGGGGCTCATCAGTGCCTCGTTCGAGTTGAGAAGAGAACGCCTCATCAGAGGGGCTCGTCAGTGCCTCGTTCGAGATGAGACGCAGCGCCTTTGACGAGGCGAGAAGCAACGCCTCTGAATGAGGCGCTGACGAGCTCCTCTGGGGAGGTGAGACGCAACGCCTCTGAACGAGGCACTGACGAGCCCCTCTGATGAGGCGTTCTCACACGCCCCGTTCGAGTTGCTGACGAGCCTCTAAACGGGGAGCTATCATGCCTCGTTCGAGCGCTGATGAGGCGTTCTCAAACGCCTCCTTAGAGGTGTTGTGAGATGTCTCATCTCGAGTGAGACTCTTCCACCTCGTTAGGAATGATGAAGTTGTAGGAACTTCCCCAGAAGGTATCTACTCGGGAATTATGGCAGATCTAAATTTTTATGATCTGGTTTAATGAAATTCAGTGACAAAAAGACGATTGTCCCCCGAATAAGTGCGAAAGACGCATGCAACACTCAAATCAGAGAATGTGTTCAAGCTTGATTGTTGTGCCCTTAACCTTGAACAGAGGGCTAATATAAATGGTGAGCCATGTCGTTAATAGTAATGTGTCAGATGAAATACCTGGCGTCTAAAGACAAATCCATGTGGCGCTTACGTGGAATAATATTTATCGGTTCATGATAATGACAAAATAATGTCTGTAAAAGGCGCACATGTTGTATAAATGTGTCGATCTTATTATATGAAATTAAGTATTAGATGTTTTACTTCGTCTTCGAGTTTAGTGACAAATATCTGAGGATCTTTTCTCGCCTGGGAACAATCTGTGGGTTGTGGTCTGGTAGGATTAGAGCGAGGTTCGCTACATCGAGATGGGAAGATTTCCTTGAAGGATGTAGCCACCTTATGAGTATTGGAAGTGCCTCTTTTGTACCACTCCGAGGGGAACCCCGAGGGTGACTCTCCCACGCCGCCACGGGGGAACCCCGGGCGCAGACTCCCACGCCGCCACGGGATCCCCAGGCGCGACCTCCCACGCCACCACAGGGGGGAACCCTAGGCGCGGCCTCCTATGACACGTCAGTTTATGGATGTGACACATTTTAAGCATGATGTCACGTTTTAAGCACGCTGCCCCTGTTGGTATCAGTTTATGTCTGGACACGCGACCCTTGTTGGTGTCAATCTCTGTCTGGACACACAACTCTTGTTGGTATCAGTTTCTGTCTAGAGACGCGATTTGCATGTGAGTGATCCCCACTCGACCCCATCTATTTAAAGGGGTCCCTAGCACCATTATGAGGGGCAATTTCTCACGGATCCTGAGGTCTAGCACGGAGATTATCATCTCCTCGAGTTTCCCACATACCTTAGAGTTTTAAAGGCATTTGTCACCTTCTGACGGCTGCCTAATGTTGCTTGTCCTTCACCTTCTGACCACCGGCTCCCATGTCCCCAGACATACTAAGCATAGACTAGATCACTCACACACACATCACCCTAAACCTCGAAACATATATATATTTCGAATTTTGTGTGTCAGAATTTTTCAAAAGGAAACATATGATACCTGTTTAATTTCTGTATTCGTGTATACATATATTATGTATTATTGACCAAATTTTTGCCGACTAGTTTACCGTTTAATTATCAAATTATACTTGTCGAATAATATTCAGTATTTTTATCGTGTCTTAATTAACTAACTATGAGTATTATTCAAATCTACTATATTAATGTAAGATGAGTATGCATAGTAAGAATTTAAGATGATATGAATATGATATCACACATACCCTAATATGCCCACCAATTGTCATCCCTACCTGGGCTGCAATCCCAATACCACAACAAGAACATGGAAAGTAACTGCATTTTAGTAACTAGGATTAAAAGATTGTTACTTGCCGAAAAAAATGCACCATTCTGCCATATTTTATTAAGTATCTTTTCATTTCATTATTATTATTAAAAAAATCCTTGTGTAAGTACATGTACATGCATTATAAGTACGTGTACATGTACATGCATTTATAAGCATTGAAGTTTGGGGAGAGAAATTTATTTATCTTTCCCATTAGGATGCAACTTGCTAATTGTTTTTTTTTTGTTCTTAAAGAATGAGAAAATACTTATTTAATTGCTTATGTCATATTTAATGACACACACGTAAGTAAATATCCTCCGAATTCCAATTGAAAAACCCCATTGCATTTTCTTGGTTCCGAATATTCAATATTAAGTTCATAATTACGAATAAAGAAAAAGATGAAAAAAAAATCAAACTTTAAGTTTTCTATTTACGTCATCCTGTGACTTAAGAATGAGATTTAATTAAAAATAAAATAAAATATGTTGACTAATTAAAAAAAAATGTGTAGGGGCGTGATTCCCAAACTGTCAAAATGCAAGGGATTTTACAATTTAACATTAAAAATAAAAACAGAAAATGTAAGTGGGAAAATACAAAAGGTGTGGTTTTGGCAAGTTGGGGCAGATGGTAATGTTATTTTCAGTTGGCGCGAAAGAAAATGTCAATTCGGAGTAGATAATATCTTTATCCATTTCTGCGGCTGCTGGTGTTTCAGCTAACCAACCCCAATTGTCGGTTACTCTCTTCTCCACCTATTCCTTTTTAGCTCACTCACATTCAAGTTCACGTAAAATTTTTCTAGTTTTGACAATTAGCTTCATTCTTTGTAGGTTTCCCATTTCTTCTTTTCTTCTCCTCTTCCTTCTCCTTCTTCTTCTTGTTGGAGACTGATCAGAGCAGCGCATGTTTCGCCGCTATTGCTTCAATGCATTCGTTTCCATAGGTGGGTTTGCTAATTTTCGTTGATATCCTGATTCTGTTATATGATTTACTGCTCTCTGATATGCAACTCTCTTTGAATGTTTTCTTCTTCTCTAGGTAATTATGCCCAAGTCTTTTTGTCAAGCATTTTGGTTCTTTAGTTCTCTAAGTTTCTGGAGTGAAGTATTTGATATAATTCATCGTTTTTCTTGAAGCCTCATGTATGTATTCCCAATTACCTTTAATTCAGGACAGATAAAGCCCAGAAAGCAAATTCTTCTATGAGAGCTTTTACAAAGGCTTTGGTCTAGTTTTAGAAATGAGAGGGCTTGTTGAGATATACAAATGATTATATTAACTTATTTAAAAAGATTAAGATTTTGTTACTTATGGTATTGAACATTTTCTGCCCAAAATTTTACATTATATAAAATTCCTTCTTGGCAAATATAAGAATTCTTTTTTATCCTTTTTGTTCATTATAGGAATCCAGTGAGCTCTAATGACTTGATATTGGCAACTCCAAACTTATCTTCAAAGGACATTATACATTTTTATGTAATTCAGTGGATGGAAGCTCAAGAAAACAAATGTTCGTCAGGTTATGGAAAGCCTCCATGGATATTTAGAGGCAGGCAAGTGTCCAGCTGCTCTTGCATCATAAATGTACATTTAGATTTAGTTGTAGATGGTAGTGTCATAGTTTCAGAAGCAACAGAAAATAATATACTTAATCTTTTTAACTTTGTTTTATGATTTTATCAGAGCCTTGTACCAGCTCCATCTCGTGAAAGCAGAAACTGCTCGAGCATCCATTCCAAAGGAGTTCAGACTAGTTGAAGCGTTTGGGTACTATAATTAGTAAGAACTTGCAACATTTTTTAGCAGGTGACTGGGTAGGAGAATATTATTTAGAGACATTGTAAAACATTACAATGAGCGGTGTTTTTTCTGTTTCTTTTTTTCTTGCTTCCTGACCTCATGTTGTTATTTGACGCTTGAAATTGTTGGTTGACAGTGTTTGTGTCGCGCATTTCATTTAGATTTTACTGGGGGCAAATATTTTTCTCAATTTAAGGCTTAGTATTACTGTGAAGGTTAAGAACAAAAAATAATTTCTAATTTGCTTTTGCAGGTACACTCTCGGTGGATTCTTTCTTGCCAGCTACGATGACAGTCCAGTAGGAAACTTCGATGAGGTTTCTTCACATTTTTTTATGTTTTGCTTTATGAAGTTGAATTGTTTATAAGCTCACTTGGATGATAAGAGATATTATGATTTAAAATATTAAATCGTTTGTCTATTATAATATAATAGAGCGCTTTATAACAATCCGACTTTCACTAACACACAACTTTGTGTGTGTTTCCCAGCTTGTGGTTATCTCTGGACTTGTGTGGAACCGACCAACATCTTGCGCGTAAGCTTTCCCATCATACTTCTTATGTTTTACATAAAGATGGAAACATGCAAATGCAGAATGAAAGAAATGTACTTAAATGTTGTTTTGTTTGTTTTTTTGAAAGCATAGCCATTGGCACAAGAAATTGGAGCCTATTATAGAGTTGTACGTGTCTTGGAATTTGGTATGGGAACCTTCAATAATATTTGGATGCATATCAACCAAGGAAATTGGTGGGCTTTGATCATATATATAATCCTTTGCTTTGTCAAGAAAGGTTTCCCCACCAAACATTAGAAAGTGAGAGATAACTCAAATAACTTGATTTACTTGCATGGTTTAATTTGGTTGGCTCAAGCTGGCATAAGCGACAAAACCTGCTTTGCTTTTTATATCTTGTGGTTGTGGTAGATTCTTCTACAACTAAAGATCAGTTCGTTCAATCTGAGGAAATAATGATTAATATTAACGGTTTATGGCTTCTGTAGTATTAAAGTATTTATAAAAGATAGTTAGGTATGGCAATTTCTACAATTGACTGCTTTGAGTTGGCTTAGTTCCTTTGAGACGCAATTATCACTTTTGTCAGCCTATAGAGTGATTTACTTTTCTGCATCGGAGAATTACAGTTTGGATTGGTTTAAAATCTACCTGCTATCTTTTGCTCATGAAGTTCGGTTCGTAACTTTTTATCTATATTAAGCAGATGGGCAGCTAAAGTGCTGGTTAACAATGATGAAGCTTGTGACCATGGAAGGAAGGTAGGGTATCAAAGAACTTTATTTCTCAAAGTTATCTATTCAGTAACCCATTTTCATTCGCCTTTCAGTATACTGACAGACACCATTGCGCAAAATAAAAACTTAAGCTAACCTAAAGAGAATGGTAGTCGCTTTCTTGAGACTATTCTAAATTTTACTCTGGATAATTGAATAGGATTTTATTCCTCAGCCCATGCAGTCATAATCGTGTTTTCGAATTTAAAATTTGTGATTTGTTGCGTTGCCTGTTGCAGGAAGTGGGGCTTCCAAGTCGCGTTGCTAGGTTCTCTAAGGTAGGCCATGAACAAATCACTTCATTGTTATTGCCATGGTAACAAAGTACTCAAAGCTCAACGCTTGTGTTCAGATCATACATCATATTAAAATTAAAAAAGAAAACAGAACTTAATAACTCTTTCACTATCTATGGTATGCTTTTGATTCTGCTAGACTCTTCGTATACCAGAATGATATTGAGTGTTCTCACCATCACCCACTCAACAGCATTCTCCTTAGTGATGTGTCCATTGGACTCAAGTCTTGAGCTAAGGATGTAGTCTTGACTCTATTGGATTCTGTCAAGGAGATTGATTTCACTCAAACGATAGTTCTTCATTTAAAACAGATTAAAACAGCAACTCCAAGGCATCAAAAGAGTAAAAGTGGATTTCTGAACTTAATTAGTACGAGTACTACCTTCTATAGTCCGACAGATCAGGTGGATGTCCAAGTGACTGAAGTTAAGGGTCCTGCTGCAGAAGATGTTTGCAATATCAACCTCACAACTTTTGGTGAGTTGAATATATCCGCTAGCAAAACTCACAGGATCATCGTAATCCAAAATCCTTACCATATAACTACTTAGAAATGGTATCTTTCTGATAATGAGTTAATGGGTTATCGAAAATGCCAGTTAAAAGATGATGCTGCTAGTAATTGTACTAATTGTTATAGATTTCTAGTATCTTCCTTCTGATGATGTGTCAACTTCTAATTAAGCTTTAGTTTCTATATGAGTCATATTTTTTAAGTATAGTTGGAAGATACTTCCAATGATTATAACTTGTGTTGAATATTTGTTCGTAATTCCTTATCAAGGAAGTTTTGTACCCTGGTAGGTCTTATTGCAACAAGCAAGGCTATCCTTTGCACTACTTGCCGACCTACTTCAATTTATATTTCTACCTTGCTTCACATAGATAGGACTCATTTCTGTTCTTAGATGCTTTTCTATCCAGCTGATTTTGATTGGTTTGGTTCAGTCTGATCTGTTCCCAAGCTTTTCATCTTGAAACTTTCACTTTGCTGTTAAATCTTTTTTTTTTTCCTAGTAATAATATCTACCACAGCTCAAGCCTATCTGGATGGCTTTCTTGGGTCAAATTTTTAATTGAAAACGATCAAAATGTTCAGCCAATATCACGTTAAGTATACTTTGAGTGTTTCTATGTTAACTAATAATATTCTCGTTTATGGGCATTGGGCAGTGCCTTCAACAAGTGGATGGAGCCAGCAATCAAAATGTCTCTTCCAAGTTATAGGTGAATTTCTTTCCTAACGATGTTCTCTATTATGTTCCTCTATGTTACAACTCATTGTAATAATGGTGGAAATATTACAGTGGCCATACAGAGTTTACTCCTCACCTGCTGAAGTATTCATGCCAGCTTGAATGCAGGTTTACCTTTTTCTCCTTTTTAATCTCCAGTTTTACTTTTCCTGTTCCTTGGCCGTACATATTTTACCTTTTTGGTTCTTCTGTTTTAGTTATCAAACAGTAGGAGAAAATAAAATAAAACCGATATCTGATCTTTCGAATTTGATGATTAACTGAGCTGTTGTTTAACTTGCTTTAGCCACAATTATGTTATAAGCTAAATTGGAGCTTGTAACATTTTTGCTTCTCACATTGTTTTCAACACTTCGCTGAAAGGAAACACATTGTTTTCAACACCTTGCTGAAAGGGATTTTGTTTCCGCGAGATTAAAGTGCTAGTTTGATTTATGATCCGAAAGTGAGTTTTCAGTAGAAAAACTGATATCAAGACTGCTTATGCGAGATTGATTTATAATTCTTTGACACTCTCCCTCACGTGTAGGCGTGAAATTTGTTAATGAACCTAATACGTTGTCAATTAATTTCAACTGAGAAAAATTATTTTATGCAAGCCACATTAAATTGTCAGTTATCCTAAAAGGCTGAGATGTTTAAAATACTGATTTTAGGGTGCGAGCGGTACAGCCAGCAAAAGTTTCTGTAGCATTTACGGCTACAAAGAAGGAGAAAGAACAAAGTAGAGATATCCACCATTGTCAGAATGGTGTAGAGTTGACAGCTGGAAACATGAAAGATGAGGAAGAAAGATTGAGCATCAGCATGCGTGTGATGTTGTCAAAGCCACTATTAGCATTTGAGTTCAGTTGCATGAACATGAAGGTTGAAGCTCCCACTGTTGTTTCTCACTCCTTTAAACACTCCTTAAGAACTTCTTGATCACATCATCTTCAACCCATTCATAACTTATAGTTTACGAATATTCACTTTCAATTTTGTCCTCTTTAACTTATTTATTTCAATGAATGTTTGTGTATTCATCCAACAATATCCACTTTTTGCATATAGATATCATTGGATTAGTTGTTAAGAGAATGGAACTGTTGGTAAGATTGTATCATTTTACAATTAACAACCTTTTTGTACCAACTTCACTAATTTATCAATATGTTTTTATGTTAGAATGTTGCATACATCGTCTATATTTATCCATAATACACTTCTCCTTAACTTAGATTTTAAAAAAAGATCGGACTAGAATTTTTAACTTAATATCAAAACTTGATTGAGCTTTTATTTATATCGTTTTAGTTCAATTCTTTATCCACTTAGTTTGGATTATTTTGATATGTTACCTAGTATGTGCTTAGCATGTGCTAATGTATTATATTCCAGGAAGGTGTATTGAAATATTGTCTCACATCGTTTATAAACACATTCTGTATTAGTTATAAGACTCTATCACTTCTTCCCTTAACACCTAAGTCTTAAGAAGTATTTGGGCTAAACTTTCCATCTTATACGACAATGCAATCTACTCATATGATCATAAGTTCTTGCAAAAATAGTGGAAAGTGGTTAAAAATATTTTCTTCCTTTTTTCCCTCTTCATTTCATTCATCTTTACAAAAATTCAAAGGCATAGATAAACAAGGGAGACAAACAAACAAATACAGATTCCACTCTCAGATATGATTAAACTCGTTTAGCATTCACAAAATTCACTCACAATCTCAATCACGTCTTATCGGAAGAACCGAACATTCGGGTCAAAAAGCTTCGGGCAAAGGGCGAGCTTGCAAGAATGACTTGAACAAGACAAGTGATCTCTCAGGTTGTGAGAAGGGAGCTTCATGAGAAGCTCCTCTAATGGTGGCAAACGAAAGGATATTCCCATATACTTGGGTCCACCCACCAACCTGAAGGTGTAAACTCAGAGATATTCAGTCTGCATATTCTTAAAATCTAAAGACTCCACAAAAACATTCTAATTTGACGGATCCCCTTTTTAAAATCTTAAGAAAGATTTACCTGCTGACCGGCGAACCAGACTCGATAAGGCACAGTTGTTTTGAGTCTTAACTCATCTGCCAGTCGATGAACTAATGTTCGACTGCCCGTCAACGGAATGACAGAATCTTGATCCCCGCTGCAAATTCGAAACTCCGTTCAGAGATTATTCTGACAAGAAACAGTTTATGTAAATGTTAATATACCTGTAAACCAAGACTTGGATTCCTGAGTTGATTAGTTTGCCCACAATTGTGATGGTTGGTATCTCCAGGTCCAGCAGCTTATAATCCAATATACTATCAACAACACAACACGACAATATGAGAAAACTAGACAGCTTGTAAAATCACTTTCAGAACTAATTCTAATTGACAACCTTATCAAGAAACTAGTTTGTTGAACTATCTTAATTTCAAAAATTGATTTGGTATGAGATAGAGTAAATGATTTTCAGAAGAAGATTATTGAAATATTATTGTGAAAAATTAAGATTTCTGAAAAGTTAAGATTACATCGTTTGGTACACAATGGAAAAATGTCGAGATAGATGTTTTTAACTATTTTCCAAATATACCCTTGAGAGATTGTGGGAATAAAGAATCAAGTTAGGCATTTTAGGAATAAAAAGTCGAGAAGATGTCAATAATCAGGGGATTTTAAATACCCTCCAAAGGAGGGAAAGTGAAAATGCTCGAAATCAAATACCCCTCAATTTTTTTCTTCAACCAAATAAGAGTTTTCACATTTTCCCGGAAGCTTGCTAAACATCCTCATACCAAACATGCCCTAAGGGTACATTTAGACCTCCAAAAACAGGAGGGAAAGAAAAAGAAATTACGGAGAGAAAAATAATGATAGGAATGACTTATACTGCTTAATAATTTGCTTCCCTTTTCTTCTAATTGTTCTTACTTCTCTTGTCATATTTCTTTCATTGATCATATCTAACAAGAAATTGCTACTAACAATGGAGATAAGAGGATTACTTGCTGCAGACGGCCCATCGTCGAACTCCAACAAGACGTGCTCGAAGCGCCTTCTGTACATCTCTCCTGTTCAGATAATTAACCGTCTCATCTTCCACACACACGTCCACAGTCTCCATAACTTGCTAAAGATGAAACAAAACCAGTTTGATAAGTGATCGCAGAACTAAAATGTCAAAACGAAAGTAGTTTATGTTTCGAGACTGAAACTTACTTGCGGGTTGAGGATTTTGGATTGAGAGAAGACAGATGAGATGCAAACATCAAGAGTAACATCATACTTGTCAACGAATCTACTTGTTTCTTTACTCACTTGGCTCATCACCTTTGAGCAAACAGGTGAAACCGAGCCTCTGTAATATTCGCTCACGTAACGCGAATAATTACAGTTGGAAGTAAACATTTTGTACGTCGAATCTGATATTAATCCGTGTGACCATAGGAACTCAGCCCTTGAATTGAAATCAGTAGCAAATTCTAATACAGGATTACCCAGCTGCGTGAAAGTTAACCAACCACAGATCAAGCCTTTTTTGACAAAAGAAAAGATAAGAAAGAGTTTAAGTCCTGTAGGTAGGGTACTCAATTTTGTTTCTCTGTTTTTGAAAAAGAGTTTATCAATAATAGCGTATTCTAATCGTAACTAATTGTGAAAATTGTTCTTAACAAGTTCTCATGAAATTTACACTAAAACACTATGCTACGCTATCAAACTACTCACAGCAATGCCTTTCAAATTGAACGAACTGTGCTTCTTGTTGAATTGGAGCATGAGATCTGCCAGCTGAGGAACATAATGGCCTGACCATACATAGAAAAATACTTAAAAACCTTGAAATTCTTCTGTTGTTATTTGCTATTTAATTAGAAAATGACAAAAAAATAGATACCAGCATAGCTTTCTCCACTAATGAACAAGCTTCTATTTCTGTATTGTGGAAATCTAAACAACCATTTTTGCAAGAACACCATATTGTCCCATGCTATTATATAGACAGCAAAAGACAAAGACAAAAAGAAAAAAAAGGTTAGAGAAGGCCAAGATATCTGTAAAGGTCAACTTCTGTCAACTCAAGAAGGAAAACAAAAAAGAAGAACAAAACAGAAACAGTGACAATCGAACATGGCATAACTGTAAAGTGCAAAAAAGTATATACACGAGAGAAAATACTTTCCAAAATAGAAAAGAAAATAAAAAAGAAGGCCAAAATCAAAAGAGAGATAGAGAGAAAGTATGAAATAGAAGATAGAAGAAGTTGACTTGAAATTTAGGTACAGAAAATTGTGTTCCTTTCTGCAGGATGAAATCATTAGCCAAAAACGGTAAAGAAATGTAGAAAAAGGGCAAATAAAAAAGAAGACCAAGTTCTATTAAAACTTGCCTGTGATTTTATCGTTTACAGTCTCATAAGAGGAAGTATTCGCAGAGTATGAAAACCCAACTCCAATTGGGGTCTCTACATATAACATATTTGCTTCTGCAAATCAAGGAGCATCATACTTATTAGAAATATTGTTTCTTTTAGAGAAGCCCACAAACAAAATAAAGAGCAAATATAGAAGTACAGTCTCGCATGGATATTCTAAGCTAACCTCTGTTCCAGCTATATTCATTTCTGGTCAAAATTTCTCCTTTAGGCCTAAAAGGTCCATTTTCAGAAAATGCCCCAACACCCAGAGAAGAACAACCAGGCCCTTAAAAAAAAAGGTATCACATCCATTCAAAAATCCAAACAGGGCTTTCTTTGTTTTTCTCTGAAATGAATGAAAATGTGTGATTGGAAAACCTCCATTTAACCAGAGAACAAGAGGCTTTGAAGCTGGATCTATGTCTGCTTCAGCAAAATAGTAAAACAGGGCCTTTTGTTTCTTCTCATCAACGGTCACATATCCCGAATACTGTTTGAACCCGACTTGGGGCTGACCCGGTAACCAAGATATTAAATCACGATGGGAAAGAGAAGCTTCTGCTTTTGTCAAGTAACAAAAGTGCAGCAAAGCTATTGACAATGCAACTGTCTTCCATGGGAGTGAAGCCATGGTAGAGAGAGGGGGGAATGGGAAAGAGAAGGGAGAGGGGCCAAATTGGATGTTGCTCAGTGGGTGGCATCATATAAAGGGGGAAGATCTTGTTTTTTTGTAATTATTATTTTTTTGAAATTTTGTCCATTCAGAAACTTGGAGCTGAAAGAGATGTAAAATGAGTATGCCTCTCTCTCTCCTGATGGGTTGAGACTGTTTCTGAAAATGAATGGAGAGAAAGTGCTTTAAAGACACTTTTATTTGTTTATTTATTTTTTGGATTAAGGGGAAGTCTGTGGGGCTAATTCTTTGTTTTCTAGTGTTACAACAAGGAATCAAAAAAATCCATCTGCATTTGCTTAAAAGAATGTTATCAGCTTATGCAATTTTAATTAAGGGCAATTGTGTTTTTTGTCTTCTGTTTAGTTAATTTTGTTGAACTGATTAGTTAAGTGGTTTAGTTAAGGTCTTTGTGTTTAAGCTTTCTGAGTAATTGAGCATTATTTGAGTGAATAAGAGAAGCACGGGGGAGCTTAGGCTTTGGCCTACGGCCTTCACTTTTAAAGGTCTTAAATTTTATTTTTCATATTTTTTTAATGATTTTTTATTATGACTCTTATTTGAGATTTGAACCTATTGACAAGGAATTTAGATTTTTTTATTTTTTTAATGTTTTAATAAAATTCAAGATAACATCTCTCTAATATCTCTATTTTAGCATGACCCGTTATATGTTAATATTTTCTATTCTAAACATTTATTTTTCAATTTTTATTGTAATGTGAATCCTCTGTGAATGTTTTTCCTTTTAAATATGTAATATTAAATCATTAAATAATGTTAATTTACTAGAACTATTTAATACTTGACATTTTTCTAAAACATGTTTTTCTCTTGGTATTAATTATTAGATTTGTTTTTATTGGAAAATTTAAATAAATAAATTATCGTCTAAAAGTTAAGAAAAAGTTAAAAACTTTCGCTTAGGGCCCCGATACTTCTCAACCCCCAAGATGAGAAGTATTCTATCAAAATTCTCTCTTCTTCTATTTTTTAACCTTCTTAAACCGTAAGAGTCATCATAGCTTAGTATTAAAAGTTTTCATGATATCAGAGCTCAATTAAACTCACGTCTACTAATGCATGGCTTTCGGTTCTTCTTCCACTTCCTCTACTCTTATGTTACTCTTGTAAATTCAATTTCTTCTCAAAGGACATAAATCTCTTTTATCAAACATATAAAATTTGATCTCTATCACATTGGATTCAAGCAATTTCGTGCTTTGAAAATATCATATTCCAGCTTTTCTTAAGGATCAGAAAGATTTTGTCTTGAAAAGTTTCTCCAAAACTAGAAGTGTGAGATCACGACGACATTGAATCCAGGTCATGAACCAGGAAAAATGTAAGACCAAGTGTTGACGACAATCATTAATGCTACTCTATCGAAATTGATGTAATCATATGTTCTGACTTCAAAACAACTATGGGATCTTAAAAAAGAGGTCATCTTCTCTGACTCCCACAAATGTCTTACAACCTAAGTCTAATTTACAGTCCATTACTAAGAAATTCACTGAGACCATAGATACCTATGTTTAACGTATTAAAGAACTCGTAGACAAACTTGCAGTTGCTTATGTGATTGATGATGTTGAGGATATACTGATATATCTAATAGATGGATTGTCTACAAATTATAATGTTTCCAACACTTCGATTTGAAATTGGGCTAAGCCTTTATCCCTATAGGAATTGCATGTTATCTTGAAGTAGCTTTTCATCCTAATGATATGATAACATCTCAGTCTTACGGGTTTTCCTACAATAAAGGACGTGGTAACAAAAGTTTCAATGAGGATGTCGATTTAATTTTGGGAGAAGTTTTGGTAATAGAGATAGAGTCTCAATTCTTTTATGGAAATCAAGTTTCCTTCTACAATAATTCAACTTCTTTAACTTTTTTCTGGGCATTAGTAATAAAAAGCAAAGGATCTTTGTTTCAAGGTAATGAAATTCTTGAGACCTTGCAGTTCAACAAGAATCATAGAGTTCATTGTTAAATCTGTTAGAGGCCACGACACAATGCTTTATACTCCTCTCACGAATGAACTACTCATACTAGGTTAGACATCCTCCAGCACAGCCTGCTGGCATGGCTGGTAGTCATAGATTAAAGGAACTATCATAATAGAAATCGTCTAAATTCTTCAATTTATTTACTAGACAGCCTAATCTATGCTTATAGAATCAAATCTAGAGATTATTTTTTATGCGTGAACCTAACAAATGCTTCAATCCATATCAGGATCCAAATCTCAAACTTCACGACCATCACCTTGATCTGCATGAAAACACCATGAAGTTACACCTCCCATGTGCCATCCATGTCACATGAATAATAGACCTTGTGATCTTCCTCGCTATTCCTTGGATCATCATCCAATCATGAGTGTGTTGACTCTCAATAACTTGAAAAGATCTTTCTTTGCGCGCTCTCTCTCTCTCTCTCTCAGTTTTCAACCATAGAATGGGGTTCTCTATGGTTGCCTCTTCTCTCAACTAACAGTGTCAAATTGACTTATATTGAAAAGAGTCTCCTACTTATAGTAATTAATAATTTTCCTTACTTCAAATTTGAACGGATCAATATAAATGGTTGACTACTAGGCATCAATGTCGAGCCTAATTAATTATCGTTCTCGATAATACCTAAAATCAATAGGCTAGCTTGAGACCATAAGGATAAAAATACTCTTTGATTTGTTAAAATAGATTTAAAACAAACTGAACTGAACCTCTTACAATCACACCTCAAATATGATTTGTCCATTCTCACTCTATCATCTAAGTATATCGGAGAGGATGGTATAGCTATTGGGAATGGTCAAGCACCGCCCATAACTCATCAGGTTGTGGTAAATTACCTTTTCCCTTTTCTTCTTTTCATTTAAAAAAATTCTTATTCTTGTTAGATAGCTTCCAACTTGTTATTAGTCCATCAGTTTTATCTATATAAGAATTATAGCTTTCATTTTGATACTTAATTTTTCTCTATCCAGTACAAGGCTGCGATAAATACTTTACTGAGGCACAAGCAAAAATGGTTTCTTTACTAAGGGCTGAGTGAAGAATGATTTTTATCATATTTTTCTACATTTGTTTCTTCGTCTTTTGTCTCTACTTTACTAGCATTTTCTACTCATGCCTTACTTGTAGCAAAGGTTCCTTTTTTTTTACTTCGTTGCATGACCGACTTAGTCACTCACCAAACACTGTGCTTAGTCTACTTTTGAATAAATGTGATGTTTACAGTTCTACTCTGAAAGGATAATTGTGTTTATACTAGTTGTTTGAACAAAAAATGACAAAACATCATTTTCCCTTATCACAGATACGTTCTCTTTATCCTTAGATATTGTACTTAGTGTTGTGTGGGGACACCTCCCCTAAAATTTCTCTTTTAGGTTATAGGTACTTTCTCTCCTTTATTGATGACATGTCTAGGTATACTTGGATTTTTTACTTTTTTTAAATGAATATGATGTATCTAATACTTTTCAGAAGTTTCATCCCTGTGTAGAGAATTTACTTTCATGTAGAATAAAGATCTTTAGGCCTGACAATGGTGGTGAATATACAAGCATGCTTTCAAGGTGTTTCATGAATCTAAAGGCATATGACACCAAAAGTCTTATGCATATACAACTCAATGAAGTGGTGTTGGTGAACGTAAGCATCGACACACTGTTGAGACAACACCTACTCTCTTTAAGTCTTTAATGCTCCTTAGATTTTGGTTCGATTCATTCTCAACAACAATATACTTAATAAATATATTTCCTTCTACCATTCTTGGTCATATTTCTCCTTTTGAAAATTATTTGGTACCTCCCATGTTGCTGTCTTCTTACACCTACAAACACACATAAACTTCAATATAAGACTACACATTGTGTATTTTTTGCTAAGCTTTAGGGTATAAAGGCTATCTTTGCTTTGATAAGGAAACCGAGAAGACCTATATATCTGGTCATGTCATATTGAATGAGCATGTGTTTCCATTTGCTTGTTGATTCAATTCTCTATTCTTCATTAACTTCTTCTCATGTTTTTCTTCCTCTGTTAATCCTTTTTTTTATTCATCTTTCTTCTTCTCCTTCCTCTTCCTTAATTTCCTCTTCACCTTCCACTTCTTCCTTTTGCCAACTTATCTCCTCTAATATTTTCAGTCTAGAAACACGTATGATACACATTTGGTTCCTATACCATAGTCTAGTTATATCACCATTTGTTTCCATCAATAATTATTCCATGCAAACTATGTCCAAATCTGGAATTAAAGAATAAGGATTTCGTTGCTTCTACTATTGGTCCAAAACATACTTCATTTATTGTTGCTTTTAAAGATCCAAATCGACAGTAGTCAATGGCTAATGATTTTAGTGCATTACAACACCAAGTCATCTAGACTCTCATACCCCTTTCCACCTCATAAAAACGTCATAGGTTGCAAGTGGGTATATAAGATTAAACATAATCATGATGGTTCCATATTAAGGTATAAAGCTTGGCTCATAGCCAAGGGCTTTCCTCAACAAGAAGGCTTGTATTATTATGAAACCTTCATCCTATGATAAAGAAAATAATTGTTCATGTCATTTTATCACTTTCAGCTTAGTTTAAGTACTCTCTGTGACAGTTGAATGTCAAGAATACATTCTTGCATGGCTTTTTGTAAGAAGAGATGTATATGTCTCTAGCACAAGGCTTTATTGATCAACAATGCCATTCTCATGTGTGTTAGCTGCATAAGTCTCTCTACGAACTTCAACAACCTCCTCAGCTTGATTTGACATGTTCACCTCTTATCTTTTCACGCTGAAAATTGTTCCATTTCAAGCTGATCCATCATTATTTGTTCGGGTTATTGGTACTACATGTTGAAATATATCCATAATATAGCATGTAATAATTATTTATTTGTATTTAGTTATTTCTCAGACATTAGTATTATTGAATTTTTATGAATAAATTGAAAGTTTTGTTTTAAAGTAAAGTGTGTTTGTAAATTACTCAAGTCCTGAAATTTTCATCAAGGAACGAAGAGTGAAGATAGAGGCGTCTCCAGACGAACTCTTCTGAGAAAGTTCAGAATACTATTCACAGTCATAGGATCGACTGGACAATCGAATTCGATAACAAATGTTAGGTTGAACCAATGGATGCCAGTCATGGAGCATGGGAGTGGAGACTCAAACGGTTAACCTAGACATGTTATAAACATGTTAAATAGAACGGTAACAAATTAGTTTAGAGCCCAAAATCGTTTACCTTGCTCTAAATCTAATTGTTATACCTTAAGAGTATTTTCATAATTACCTTAATCCTAAGGTGAATTCGTAGCTTGACTTAGTTAGTTCCAATCTTTGATATGTCAAATGCGTGAGTTTGAATTGGCGGGCAATACCTGGGTTGTTAGGATTGTAACTCACAAATATGAAAATTTGTGGTTGGATTACGAAAGAAACAATATCACCTTATGCTTTATCGATGAGTGTGTGAATAAATTAACCTGACCAGATCTTCAATAAATTGAGTCAATGATTAAAACTTGTGAATTATACGAGACAATTCATTATTATATCTTTATTATTCACAACTAATAATATAGTTAAGGAAATAATAACAAGATGGATACAATGATAATTTTACATTCCACTCTTGTTATTGATATTCACGATGGATATTATGTTAAAACATTCTGTGGACCATGAAAATAAAAAGGAATTATTTACACCAACAGAAAACGTAGCGCGCATAAATCGAAAGTTGATTCGACATCAAACTCATAGTGGAGACGTACGATGTCAGGATTAAATATGTCAGAAATTTATGAAGATAAATTCGTCGGGTATTTGAATCCTTAGTTTTGTTTATGTGGGTCCATCCGATCTCAAAATAGCTCATGAGAACAGGAATAAAGAAATGAAGTAAATTGGATCAAAATGTGTTTTGGTGCCAAGCCACATTTCCTACACCTATATGTGATGGGTGATGCCACTTAATTGGTTAAGCGTGATTAATTGTATTGAAATTAATTAATTTATTATTTTCTAATAATTTATAATTAGTAAATAAAAATTAATTAATTAATTGATAATGATCAATTAAATCTATCAATTGAATTAATAAATTTGATACAACTCTAAAACTGTGGAGATATATTGATTTTCGGCAATTCGAATATATGTGGGTGAATTTTTGAAAATTTAAAATATATGAGTATATTTATAAATACCAAAAATTAGATTTTATAAATATCTAATAGCAATTTGATTGGAAAAAGAGAGATAGAGATATAGATCTCATATTAGATATAGAAAACAAGTATTTTCTCCTCTCCTTAGTGATTGCCGTCGATTTTGACAGTATTGAAGGGAAAATATTCGATTTTTTCTTTCACTCATTTTGAGAGCCTACACTCAAATCCCTACACAAAGTTCTTGTGAGATAAATTTCTGAAACTAACCGGTGGTTGTTGCTAGAAAAAATTCACAAATCGTTCTTGGAGTTCAAGTGCGAGATTCAGATCCTGAAACTTAAAGAACACGAAGAACGCTCAAAAGAAATCTGTCAGTTCAGAAATTCTCCGATACAAAGCATAGATGAAAATTTATTTTTAACCTTATCTTCTCGTTTAATATCATATATGCATAATCACAGGTTGTTTGATTTTAAATTATTTAATTCGATTAAATAAGTTAATTGAGAAAAAATTGATATTCCATCTACGTACCGTTCGTGATCCAAACTTATTTTTTAGTTAATTTTAAAACATATTGATCTCAGTACTTCACTCACTTATCTTTTACTATATGTGGATGATATTATTCTCTCTAGTAATGACAACATTTATGTTCCAAATGATTGATTTGGGTATTGTTAAGTAGCTCTTGGGTTTGGATATTTCTTATTCAGATAATAGTATTCAAGTCACTCTAGGTAAGTATGCTAAAGACTTACTCCAAAAATCAAGGATGATTGGGACCAAGTCATGTAAAACACCACGTGTTTCAGATGACCTATTTCACTGCTCTTCTTTTATCAAATTTTTAATATTACATGAGTCTTCTAGGAGCTCTTCAATGCGTGACATTCATTTGGACTGAAATTTCTTTACTTTCAATCATGTTTGTCATTTTATGCATCAAATAACTTTAGATTATTTGGCTAATGTTAAACAAATTTGAGGTATATTTGTGGTTCTCTTGATCATGGATTGTTCTTTACATCTGGTTGACTTACTTTGGATGTTTATTATAATGCGGATTGTGCTAGTGATCCTTGAGATTGTTATTCTAGGACTGACTTTATTGTATGTGTTGGTTCAAATATTGTTACATGGTGTGTTAAGAAACAATCTATTGTACCTTGATCCTCCAAGAAGCCTGAATATATTTGAAGCGACACGTGCATATTTTCTTATCATGCAACACATGCATATTTTATTATCTCAGTCTCATTTTGGTGTAATAATGTTTCAAGTTCAACTCTGACACTTGCTTATAACCCAGTATTTCATATACGAACTAAATTGGCTTTCACTTTGTGTACGGACACGTTATATGAAAGGATATGGTAGTTCATTCTATATTTTCTCAAGAGTAACTGACTTACATATTCACAAAGCCCGTATCTTCATCTAGACTTCAGTATCTTTGCAGTAAACTGTCATCCTCATTAGATTCTGATATAAGTTTCAAGGGTCATACCAGTTGATGTAATTAGTTAAAGGAATTTATGCATTTTTTCTTTTGTTTAGTTAAGTTTGTTGAACTAATTAGTTAAGTGGTTTAGCTTAAGTCTTTGTATTTAAGCTCTTCGAGACCAGCTAGACAATGATTGAGCATTATGCGAGTTAACGAGAAGTATGTTTTTTAAGAATTTCTCTCGTCTATCTCTTGAACCTTCTGAAACCTTATGATTCATTTCTGCTTAGTATTAAAAGTTTTCGGTAAGAAATAAGTATATATACTCTATTCCACAAAATAAACTTTAGTACTCTTTCATTGTTTTCATTGCTTTTCAACTGTTATCATATACAAGTATATAAAATATCATAGTAATAAGGGTAGTTACCCCAACATTACGCCTTTCATTTTCCCCCATTCGTCGGCCCTTGCCGCCTTCCTTAACAAGCCTTCGAGCCTCCTTTGCGCCGCCTATATATTTTATCTTAATTAAACGAAGAATCTAGTTAGTTTCAATGACTACACCCAAGTTTGTATATGTTAGTGTGTTAAGGTGGAATGTCAAAAATGTCCTCCAATCATTTAGACTTCTCCCAAGATTTTCACTCACAACATTGTTGGTGTACGTGAAAGTTTTGAAACTACAATGGATATACATGTAGTGTCAACTCAACCCTAGGCCTAGGCCCTCTCAATGACTTGGCCTCCTAAATTAAAATTTTGTATATTAGCTTTGTATAAATACCTTTTATTGTTTTCAAAGTAATCGTAATTCTAGTTTTGCATAAATGTATACTTTTCCTTTTTTCTCTATTTTTCATAGGAAGACATGATTTAGCAAGACGCAGGTTGTTGCAGAAGTTAACGTGACAGTAGTTGATTGGTGTACTAGGATGGCGCAAAAAAGCTACAACCAATCCATTTTTGTCACGTAGATTGTGCGCCAACACATGTCATGACGAATAATACAACTCTTGTTATGGACATTCCTTGACTACTAGTAAACATGGTGCCATGTTTCATACCATGTAAAAAGGATTACGTCGGATAAATGCATTAAGGCCTGATCCCCCCAAAAAGGAGGAAGTTGACCTAGCCTGGTCAGTTTTCCAACGAAGAACAGCAAGAATGAGCTCCTGAGAAAGAGTTCAACTGACTCTCTGGCATCCTCTAATTTGACCTAAACGCCTGCTGGGTCCAATCGTCATGATGGAGTGTCAGATCAACCCTCAATTGGGCGCCTCACCCACATCCAACATGACCGAGGGCATATCAACATTTAATGCATATCCTATTATATCAACTCGAGGGATAAGGATATTAAATGCTACCTTCAACAAGTCACATCAGGGATGAACCATCGCATCACTGAGGATTCTTTGACACGGATCCTCTCATGAGCATGCATGTATAAATACACCATCTATCCTAGAAGAAAGGTAAGCGATTCTCGCCTTAAAAAAACTCTGCCAAATTTCTACCAAGATACTGAGTTAGGCATCGGAGGCTCTCAGGCGAGGAAACCTCCCTCTAGTTCTCCTCGTTCTTTGGGTTGTTTATGTTTTGTAGATTTCTCGCCCAATAGGATTTCCAGGCTAAAAGGGGAGTACATGTACTCATACTATTGAGATATTTTTGGTTTTAATAGTTGACGCCATCTATGGGAAATGACATTAAAATCGTTCCTCTTTGAAACACTTAAGACTAGAGAAAAAATGAGTCTGACATCCTTGTCCCACTACGACGAGGTCCAGGATGAAAGAAGATCCACCATCCTCCTCGCCGAGAGAAGAAATTCCTATTAATATGACAATCACACAGCTAAAAAAGAAAGACTCGGTGGCCTCACTCTCCAAAGTGGCCAGGAGAATGAGGAGAGACATACTGGCCCTCACCAATATCGAGGAGGCCTCTTACCAACAAGGACCCTTCCTAGCACCCATGGAACCAACCCCTCAGCAGTAGAAAGACTCACCAGCAGAGTCATCACCAGCAGAGTCATCTCATTACCAGGGGAAAGTGAGGAAGACCACCCGGGAAAAGGTAAGACGACCCCCAAAGGTAGAGACGATCTCTCTACCAAAACCGTTAGAATGATGGAATTGACAAATAACATCGTGGAGAGCTCTTGGCAGTGGACCGACATACAAAATCTCCAATTGCAGATAAATGAATTAAGGAAGGAGCGGAAACAAACCCCTCAGAGCCTCTGTTGAAACACTCATGGGTCAAACCAAGTCTCCTTTCTCTGTAAAGATCCAACGGGCTGAACTCCCTCAAAGTTCAAGATGCCCTCAATCACCCCCTATGACGGGACTAAAGACATGTTCGAGCACTTGAAAACTTTCAAGGTCTGGATGGACTTGGACAACATCTCAGAGTCCTTGATGTGTAAGTTGTTCCATTGACAGTCCGTGGGCCCGCCTGAAAATGGATAGGATAGCTGAAGTTGAATTCCATTCATTATATCGCTGAGCTCTCAAGAGTATTCACTGGAAAGTTCTTGGGAGGCAGAAAGCAAAGGAGGCTAGCCTCCTACTTGATGACTGTAAAGCAGTGGCCAGGAGAGTCACTAAAAGAATACATGAACAATTTCAACCCAAAGTCTTTACAGGTTGACAACGCCAACGAGGACATAATGGGAGTTGCATTGAGAAGCAGGATCACTCACTTTAGGATGAGGTGGTTGATGACCAAGTACGACTCTGTCTCCCTCACCAAGCTTCAGGCTAGGATTTAGAAATACCTAAGTGCTGAATAGTTGATCCAAGCTGGGAGGGAGTTGGAAAGGCCAAGCCGTCAGAATTTCTCAAAGGGAAAAGAACCATAAAAGGACAAGAGGAGCCTCCCTCCTAGATCTTCCAACCCATCATTTGCCTCGTCCAAGTTTTTCCCTCCCTTTCCAAGCTAGCGCGAGGGGAAGAACCCTTACCTGGCTAGCCAGTTCAGAACCTACTCCCCATCACGGCTAAGCAAGATGAGATCTTTAATGTCATTAGGGAAAAAACCTACTGAAACAGCCCCGGGTTATACGAATGCCTGATGAGAAGAAAGATACCATGAAGTACTGTAGGTACGATCGAGATTCAGGGCACAACAATGAGGGGTGCTTCGACCTTTGAGAGCATATGGAAGCCCTAATCTAGAAGGGGTACCTTAACAAGTTTGTGGCTAGCCGAAGGAACCGCGGGGATGATAATCTCCTAGGTAGGAGAGAAGGATTGTGAGGTAACTTGAGCAGAAGGCAAACCGATCTCAGAGTCCCGTGTGAGAAATCAAGATGATAATCAGAGGACCCAGCACGTCGGATTCCAATCAGAAAAGAAAAGCGGTAGCTCGAGAGGCAAGACACCCAATGGTTTTAACATCCTCCCTGACCACCCTAAATTAAGGTAGAGGAGGTGATTGAGTTCACGGAGGAAGAGACACACCAGATCCACCATCCGTAAATTGATGCGCTAGTCATCTCCACACTAATTGTCAATATCAAGTTTTGGCGGACCCTGATAGATGATGGGAGCTTGGCTGACATCCTGAACTACTCTGTCTTCCTACATATGGGACTTGACCCTAAATTGCTCTATCCGTGCTCTACCCCCCCCTGGTAGGATTTTGAGGGGATGGGATTATCCTAGAGGGTGTGATGGAGTTCCTTGTGACCCGGGGCACAGCTCCGCTACTTGTCACCAAGTTAGTCGAGTTCACAGTGGTGAGGTGTAGTGAGGTATACAACTCCATCCTCGCGGGTGTGGGGCTGGTAAGAAAGGACGAGAAGATGTTAAGGAAATGTTACGCAACAGCCCTCAAGCGAAAGGATTCGACTATAATGAAGGAACTGATCAGACTAGACGCCTCACCCCTTGAGTGAGAGAAGCTAATTTCACGAGACGAGGTCAATGATCAAGGCCCGAAAGAAGAAAAAAGAAGGGTAAAGAGAAGGAAGCCATGTAATCAAGCGACAATTATCAAATGAAATGTTGATTCTCCCATGCAGTAAAAAAGTGATGTCTGGTTTGCACTCTAGCTCGCCAGACAGGAAAAAAGGCTCTACCAGAGCAGAAATATCTGGCTAGACGTCAAAGAAAAAAAGTGATGTATGGCTTACACTTTAGCTCGCTAGATAGGAAAGAAGGCTCTAGCTAAAGCAGAAATGCATGGCTAGACCTCAAAGGAAAAAAGTGATGTCTGGCTTGAACTCTAGCTCGCTAGTCGGGAAAAAATATTCTAACTAGAGTAGAAATGCCTGGCTAGACGCAAAGGAAAAAGTGATGTCTAGCTTGCACTCTAACTCGCTAGACGAGAAAAAAGGCTCTAGCTAGAGCAGAAATGTCTGGCTAGATTTCAAAGGAAAAAAGTGAGTCTGGCTTAAACTTTAGCTCGCCAAATGAGAAAAAGTCTCTAGCTAGAGCAGAAATTCTTGGCTAGACATCAAAGAAGAAAAGTGATGTCTGGCTCGCATTCTAGCTTGCAAGACGGAAAAAAGCTATACCTATGGCAGAATGTTTGGCTAGACGTCAAAGGGAAAAAGTGATGTGTGGCTTGAACATTAGCTCACTAGATGGGAAAAGGCTCTAGCCAGGGCAGAAATGCCTGGCTAGATGAAAAAAGGGAAAAACGATGACTGGCTTGCATTCTAACTCGCGAGACGAGAAAAGAATGGGTCAAGAGCAGGAACACCTAGCTAAATGACAAAAGGAAAAAAGTAGTCTGGCTTGCCAGACAAAAATAAAAAACCCCTCAAGTTTGAAGCAGGTCCACCAGAATAGACCTCCCGTAAGGGGCATTACCCAAAAAATTCCCTAAGGTTATGGCATGACTGTATGACCCGACCTATTTTAAAGGGGGCAACCTACTAAAGAGGAAGTAGTAAGGATAACTTTACGACTCAGGTCAACAGGTATTACTACTTAAAATATTTAAGACCGAAAGTGATGATTAAAGTCTCATCCGAATCCGAATCAAATTAAAACTCGGAGGAAGCAAAAGTGAAGCTTCATTTACTTAAGGGTCCAGCTCATCATTTAAGGCTAGCCTAGGCTCAAGATCGATGCCAAATTTGGTTCAGAACGAAGGTTACAACATATATGTTATAAACTAGAAGCAGGACCAAGGCAAGAAAAGAGACAAAGTCATTGTAGAAAACATGTCCTCATTAAAGAAAAAAGAAAGAATTACGAGGGTGGGAAAAGGAAAATTGCAAATGACAGGAAAAGTACTAAACTAAGCAGTAGGGGCTAGGGTAGTCTTAGTAGTATCAGCAACTTTGGCTAGCTCCGCCGGTAAGGAAAGGATCTCCTCCTCATGTTGGCCCGAGGGTAAAGGTGGAGAGACCTTCGTGTCTAGCGAGTCGGAGGCAGATGAGCCTGACAGACTAGGGAGCCCGGGGGGAAACAGATGGGACCTGTTCGACCGAGCAAGAGGAAAACGCAGCATCCCGACATCTTTCTGCACTTCACGAGCACTGGGCACCATCATAGGCTATGATTAGAAGAGTAGGCAAATGATCCGGATGATAGCTAAGAAAGCCTAAGTCCTACTCAGGATGAGCCTAGATGACCTCATCTCGACAACTCTCAAAGCCTATAGAAAACTCTGCGACAAGGGCCGCTTTAGACTCAGAGGACTCATTAAAGTCCTTCATCTTTTGGCATGGCCTTCGGTCCATCGATTGGACTTCTCCTGTGATTGAGCCTCTACCAAGCTGAGCCTCCTCTGAACTTCCATCTCCTAGTCCTCTGCCTAAGTTCGAGAGAGGATCTCCCGAGAAAGCTTCTCCTCTAAGACTCGGGCCCTATCCTTCAAGATCTTCTCCTGCTGTTGAAAGTTGGAGACGACCCTCTCCCGATCGGACAACCGAGCCTCTAGGTCCCAATGAGCACTAATAGCTCGTGAGGTCTCCACTTTGGCCTGGCCCAACTCCTTCTCAAGACGGACGAACTTCCCTTCGAGGGCCCTAAGTCCCTCGACCTCTGTTTTTATCTTGTCATAGGCATGGTGAAGAGAATTAAAATTTATGGCCCCCTCGACAAGCTAGCCTTCGCCTGAGAAAAATCCTTGGTAGCTTCTAGCACGTAGTCCTCGCAATAGCCAAGATGCGCAAGCATCACCACGTTAAATGTCAATATCTATGAAAAAGCATCAAGTCAAGAACTAGATGAAGCATAAGGAATAAAAGAAGTGTTAAACAAGATTTAGTACTTCCGTCGAGAGTGTGCTCCATAAAGCCATTCGAAAGCCCCGCCACATGCCTTTCGAGAAGACTGATCCGTTTTCTTAGGATCAAAGTGCTTGGACCACCAGTCCAACACTCTGGTACCTCATTTTGAGCCCGAGCCTGGGTGTCAGGCTGGTTGGCCCCCTCTGAAGACATCATGGCCTTACGTTTTTTGCCAACATGAGACCTCTATTGGCTAAAACCCGGCGCGGGAAACTCGCGAACCTGAGGATATGACTTCTTGGCCTTTAAAGGGGTCATAACCCGTGGCAGAATGGGAAGTTCGAATGATCAGGAGGAGCTCTTAGAAGCTCTTTGAGCGCCACTGATTGGTGATAAATCTTGTCCAGAAGAGGGAGGGATAGGCTTATTCAGGAGTTTCCCAATAGACTTAGGAAGAGGAGGAGGAAAGGGCATTGACAAAGAAGGAGGAACAGAGGATGGAGGGGGAGGTGGAGCTGGTGGTAACGTCTCTAGCACCTTAGGCTGAAGAGTAAATGGAGGAGATGCAGAGGGAACTATCTTCCCTTTCGACCGCTCCAGATTCTTAGCTCGGAGCTCCTCCATCTTCTAAACATTTGAGGCATCAAGCTCATTTCTCTGCTTCTTAGGGGAAGGAACGTCTCCGACCGTTCCTACACAGGCAGGAACACGTTACGAAGAATCACAAAATAACAGGAGTAGGAGAACAATAGTAGGACTCATCGAGCTAGAACCCACCGATCAAACTTCGATGGCAAGGTCAGACGTGATGCCCTCTAGAGGATCTAGGTACAAACCAACTCAGAACACTGACTCGGGTCTGAAAAGGACACTGAAAGCATGTTCCTCGATAGGAAGATCGTCTAGGCCAAAAATCTGTGATTGAAGGTGGGCTGGAAAACTTCTCGGCCTCTTCTTAATCACTGCAAAGAGAATATCATAAGTTAGCACCCAAAATAAAGACAAGCAGGTCTCCTCCCCCTTGCCAGTGCAAGCTCACATTAAATATTGCCTTCAACTCGTCGCATCAGGGACGAACCACTACATCATCGAGGCTTCTTCGACAAGCATCCTCCCATGAGACTGCAGCTATAAATACCCCATCTATCCCAGAAGAAAGGTAAGCAATTTTCCCCTTAGGAAAACTCTACCAAATTTCTACCATAATACTGACTTACGCATCGGCGACACTTAGGCGAGGATATGTACCAGTACTGTTGAGAGATTTTCGGCTTCAACAGCTCGTTTTAGCATTCGCTTTTATACAAAGTGTTAAAAAAATTCAACTTCTTTTATGTTTGAGTACTCATTCTACGCTAAAAGTAGAATAGGAAGTCATTCAAAATGATAATGGTAGATGCATAAAATAAAAAATAAAAACTATTGTTGAAGAACCTGTTCTGAGTTATATAATTTCTGCGAGCTAAATCGGTAAACATTTCTAAATTTGTGGAATAATCACATAAACACTAAAACTAAATGTTTTACTTCAGATTTTAATTTCGATCATCTTTTACTGTTCTAAACTGAATTAATAATTACAATCCTCTTGTTGCTGAGTATAAACCGAAATCAATGAAAATTTCGTCATAAGCTCCATAAATACTTGAGCCAGTCTTGATGTGTAATTAATACAAAATATAGAAAATGTTAGTATAATTTACATATTATTCTGAATAAGCATAAATTTATTAGGGGCGGATCCAAAAGAAAGACAGTGTATGAGCACCTCTATAATTATCTCTAATATATCAAAACAAACATGACTTGAGAATAATTTTTTACATACTTTTATCTATCTATAATTCTACTATTTCAATATTAGCCTTGATAGAGTTAAATTTTATTGGTTGACACAAACACCTAAGCATATGTTGATTTTTTTAAGGAACATGTAAATCATTTATAGCTATGATGCATATCCAACACTCAAATTATTACGGAAGAGTCATAGTTCAATTTAATCTCATTCTACTTATATGAGCTGACTAATTTACTGAGTAAGTCTCAAACATGGTAAATAAATTTATCCAAATACCATGAATTTGCATATCAAACTAAAATTAAATGGAGAGGATAAAATGATTAATTGAATGAACACCGAAACATCAACTTCAATGGTGGATCACGTTTCATGTTGTATGTTTCGCATACTCTCAATCCATATTCTAGTCTCAATGGTGCTCGACTTGCTTTACAAATTTGGCAAAAATCAAAGTGAGAGTACTGGTTTGTAAGCTTACGAACGAATTTATGCATCATGGTAGTATTGCAGCTCTTACACAGTAGTGCACACTATTGTAAGTGAGGTAAGATATATTTAATTTTTAATACTAAGATTAATGTTGTTTAGCATACACTGAATATTCAGTTCAATTTCAAAAATGCATAAATTCTAAAAAAAAATAATCTAATATAGACTATCGTAATTATTAATTTATTATGGAACTTACAAGATTAGGACTACTTTTTATGCACATGAGAAGGTACAAAAATCATGAGATGGTACAAAAAAACCATGTGCATGTCACGTGGTCTTTTACTAGTTTAGAGAAATGCAATGTATTGGCACCTAATTATGAGAATTTAGATGTTTTTAATTTTGCTTGTTATATGGAAAAGAAAATGCTAGTAGAAAAAACTCAAGTTCAATTTGCCAATTATTGATGGTGAGTTTTGGGTGAAGACCTGACTTCCCTAGAGTCTTTTTCCTAGAGTCGTCTTCCATGGAGTCGCCTTCCGATTCCTATAAAGAGAGAAGGGAAATAGGAAAAATCAAGATGAAGGAGACATGAAGACAATGGTCTGTAGTGGGTAATAGTTGCGTACCTCCTCAATATCGTTACTCACCCGTATTTATAGTGCAAGTTCAGTGGTTAGGGGCCAAGCTACTGTTGATACGGACCCATGTTGCTCTTCTAATGGGATGCCGCCTCAAGACTCGGTTTAAGTTCGTTTAAGTTCATTGGTGCTCGGGGATACGGAGTGGTCATGACTGTCATAGGGTGTCAGTCCAGCTTATCCTCGTATTAAACCACACATTCTTCTGGGCTCCCATCAGACCATGATCATTAAGTATTTGATGACACCCTAGCGCGGGTAGCTTGATGCACTCCTCATCAAAGTGTCTTGTATGACGATCCCTATTCTTATATTTGATTGGTCGATAGGTATTTATCATAATTGTTAGTTTCTTTTCGATGACCATTTTGATTTTTTGAAAAAAGAACATTTTAGATATTTTGGAGTTTCAATACTCTATTTTGTAAAATAGTTCAGACATATAAAATAATATCATAAAAAATACTATAAATAATATAACTAAGAAAAATTAAAACTTAACTTCTTACCGTATCAAAATAAATAATTTCTTTTTGACAACAACACACAATTCCTATTAAAAATAAAAAAGAATAAAGTTTTAAGCCGTTTGGATTTTGATATATTTATTTCATTTTCTATTCAAAATTATAAATGTCAATTTGAAATCACGTAAATAAATTGAATAACTATAATGAGAGCTCATGTGGATCGGGTTGGCATGATAGCATGAGCACATAAAAAATGTGTGAGTTAGCTCAATATATATAGGTTATTTGGATAAATATACTCTTTCATTTCACCTAAAGATTTTTATACTCATTTTTAAAAAATTAGAATTCTATATCTTGGAACCCACACAATTAAATTAAATATTAATAATCTTACCAAATTTTATCTCTTTCCAATATACAATCAAATCAATCCATTCATCTCTTCTTCTACTTCTTCTCCTTCTCTTTTATTAAACCAAACTCATATTTCTTTTTCCATCTATATCTCCATCTCCATCTCCACCTTCATCTTCATCTTCATCTTTTTCTTCTTCTCATTATAATTATTCTTTTTGTTATTATTCAATGGACTCTATGATTCTTAAGTTCGAAAGTGAGTTACCCTTCTTCTTCTTTTTCAACGATACCCATTTTTCTCCTTTAACGAGACCCATTTTTTTCTTCTTCAACGAGACGCACTCAGATTCTCATTCTCCTATTTTTTGAACTATTCAAGTAATGATTTTGATTCTTGAAGTGAAAAAATAAATACTTGAAGGGATCAAGTAGTTGTATATGACTATTTGAACCCTTCAAATAGTGATTTTGATTTTGAAAGTCAAGACGTAACTACTTGAAGGGTTCAAGTAGTTGTATCTGACTACTTGAACCCTTCAAGTAAGTAATGATTTTAATTCTGAAAGTAAAACAAGTAACTACTTGAACCTTTCATGTAGTGATTTTAATTCTGAAAGTCAAAACAAATAACTACTTCAAGGATTCAAGTACTCAGATACAACTACTTAAATCCTTCAAGTAATTACTTGTCAATTTTCAGAATAAAAATCACTATTTGAAGGGTTCTAGTAGTCAGATACAACTACAGATAATTTGACTACATGAAGAGTTCAAGTAGTATTTTTTGACTACTTGAACCCTTCAAGTAGTCACATGCTTTCTTTATAAATCACTACATAAAACAAAATGATTACTTGAAGGTTCAAGTGGTTTTTTTGTCAGTCAACACTCATACATCAGGCCACTACTTGAAAAGTTCAAGTAATTGTTTATGACTACTTGAACCCTTCAAATAGTTTTTTATGTAACATGCACTCGTCACGATCCATTTGTTCCAGAAATTCTAAAACTGCACCATCCGCATCACTACTTGAATACCTTTAAGTAGTGATAAGCTTACTAGACAACAGACTTCAAGAGGAAAAAAGTTATTTGAAGGGTTCAAGTAGTGAAAAATGACTACTTGAACCTTTCAAGTATTTACATGCTCACTGAAAAATTGACTGTTAACTACTTGAAGGGTGCAAGTAGTCATTTTTTATTACTTGAATCCTTCAAGTAGTTTTTTTCTCTTGAAATATATTGTTCAATAAGCTCGTCACTATTGGAAGGGTTCAAGTAGTCTTTTATGACTACTTGAACCCTTCGAGTAGTCATTTTATTCTCTTAAAGTTTGTTGTCCAGTAAGCTCGTCACTACTTGAACCCTTCAAGTAGTAAATTACTACTTGAACCCTTCAAGTAGTAAATTACTACTTGAACCCTTCAAGTAGTGTTTTTCCTCATGAAGTTTATTGTCCAGTAAACTCGTTACTCCTTGAAGGGTTCGAGTAGTAATTTTTTGCTAATTGAAGCCTTCAAGTAATTTTTTTCCTCTTGAAAGTCTATTTTCCAGTAAGCAAATCACTACTTGAAGGGTTCATATAGTAAAAAGACTACTTGAACCCTTCAAATAGTCATTTTATTTTATGTAGTGATTTATACAGAGAGCATGTGTCTACTTGAAGGGTTCAAGTAGTCGAAAAATACTACTTGAACCCTTCAAGTAGTCAAATTATATGTTGTCGTCAATTTTAGATAGAGACATTTAACTACTTGAAGGGTTCAAATAGTATTTTATGACTACTTGAACCCTTCAAGTAGTCATTTTATTTCATACAATGATTTATACAGAGAGCATGTGACTACTTGCAGGGTTCAAGTAGTAAAAAATACTACTTGAATCTTTTAAATAATCATTTATATATTCTGTTAGTGAGCAATCTAGATACAAATATTGACACCATTCAAACAGTAATCAATCTTGAACCCCTCATCGGTTTATAATTACTTAAATTTCAATCAACAAACTTATAATCTAAAGAAGTGTAAAAGAATTCACAAAATTCAAATGAAAAAAAAATTCTCAAGCCTAAAGTTTTCTCAAGAAAAAAAATGACTATGCCATGGTCAAAACTAGTGGAGGAAACAAACATTTGTTGCTTCGTTGGATAGGAAATCATGGAGGAAATGAACTAGAAAACATGGAGAAAATAATGAGAGGAAGAAGAAGAGTGAGTATTGATTTAATTTTTGCATAGAAAAAAAGGAAAGAAATGATGATGAAAGAGTTAGAACTTTTTTATATTGATTGTGGTAGGTCACACGTGTACAATTTTAGATTTTGAGAAAGAAGTATAAAAATCATTAATCAAAATGAAAATGGAATAGATTTAAAATAACTCAATATATATTGAGGGTACCTCAAATATATATTGATAGTACCACAAATATACATTGGGTGTACTTCAAATATATATATTATGGTATCTCAATGTGTGTTGAGCAATGAGTTACCTCAAACGTATTGCAGATTCAACACATTTGAGGTACTCTTAAAATATATTTGAGGTACATTCAGACACATTTGAGATACTCGTATTACTATATCATGCTACTATCAAGAATTTGCAAGTTAGTAATATATATATATATAAATAGATGTTTTATGATTTATTGAAATGATTTGATAATTAATTTATAAATAATTATCATATCGCTTAAACACTTAAAAGTTAATCAATTACTTAATTGATAAAATTATTTTATTTGATGACCATTATAATCATTCTCAGTAGGAAGTTTATGTAATAATTATCAGTCATGACAAAAGAAAAAGGAAGAAAAAGTGTTACAAAATAATGATTTAAGAGGACGAATACCAGGGGTAAGTAATAAGCAGAACTTTCTTTTTGGTTTTCCCATAACCACTACTTGTATTTCAAGTTCAAATAAAAAGATTCTTGTTCTCAGGAGATCAAACCAACGATGCATGAATGTAGATGGCTAGATCTCTCATTTTGCGGTTCATATAATTCAAATGTAGAAAGGAAAATAAAATGGAAAACATTTATTAATTTTTTAACATTTTACTTTCTAAATACACTTTCACCCTTCAAATATAGTTTGTTCACTAAATTATGGCACAAACTTACATTTTTGTTGCAACCTTAACACTGTTTAGTCATTGTTTACAATAATGTTATATACTACACTACACAGAACACAATGTTTTTCATCTAGCTCATAATCAATTTTTTTGTTGTTTAGTTATCACGTACAATGCATGTTTAGGAACTTGTATATATAAGTTGAGTTTGAACTCAGTTGTTAAAATACGCTGTTAATCATTGATTTTTTTCTAAAAAAACAAAAACCCTATTGTTTGGCTCCATAATCATTTGTTTGCCACGCAATACTTACAAAAAAGAGCAAATATGTCAATGAATATTATAAGTGTTTCTATTTTTCTATTTGTTTGAGGCCTTCCAAAATGAATGAACATTGAAAGTCAATATTACCAACACTCTTACTGATCTTTGGCATAGAGACCTTCATTACTTCGACATAGAGACGTTCATTATTTTGCGATACTTGATTCTCTTGACAAATGAGTTCTTTTGTTTTATTCGTCACATATATTACACTGTTACAATGGATAAAAGATCATATGTTATGTCTCAATCTTTCAATATAATTTTTGAAAAAAATAATCCAAATTATTGAAAACTCCACTTCCATCTACCACAAATATCCCAAATGAATTACTCATTTGAAAACGAATAAGTTTTTTAACTGCCTGGTGCACAGTTAAAATTCTTTTTTTTTATTCTAATAAATTAAAATGTTCTTGTCTAAGTTTTTTTATTTCTTTTTGTGGTATATTTTTTTATGAGTCACTGCAATGACATGTTCATAATATATTGTATTTTGATTGTTTTATAATTACGCTCTTTCAACTTTTCGATCGCATGTTTCAATGTGAAAAATGACTGAATAAGAAAATCACCTATATATGTAAAAATCAAATTATATTGGTGAATATTACAAAATAAATCAAAACTACGTTTTCTCGTTTTAGTTTAATTTTATATTTAGAGACCATTTGAAGAATAATAAAAAAGGAGTTCCAAAGAGAGAAAGTTTTGTTTGGAAATTGTGACTGAGATGGAATTTTTGGGAAGTCTAGGGACAAGCTTACCTGATCGGCATTTTTCTATCTTGGAAGGGAAGCAAAGTTCAAAGTTTCACTTTTTCTTTTTAAAAATTAAAAAAAAGTAAAATAGCTTTTAACAAATTTTTCCATTTTGGCCAGGGCATAAACGTCGAAAGAATTTTGTGTTCTCATTTCTTCAACAAAAAGAAAAGGATAAAAAACATGGTTGTTTGGTTACAATGATGTGTTTTCCTACCAACAAACAAAAAGTTCTAGTGATTTTTTTTTTGGAGAAAATCTATTGTATTTTAAAGTTTTTATTTGTAAAAAACCGGTGTAATAATTTTCATTGATGAAGAAATCAAGTACATTATGGAGGTCTAAAATTGTCATTTATAACACTTATATCTTTATCTATTAAATGAATAATATTAGCTTGAATCATATATGGTTCCTAACAATATAGTTCTGACCAAAACTATGATTTGCAATAACAACAATAGCTGTATCACAACGCCCTACTAACTCAATTAATGGTACAACTATTAAATCTCTTAAAAGCCTCTGAAACTCTCTTAAAAAAGTTTGACAGTTCCCATCTACTAGAAGATGAACTGTTTTAGCCATCAAAACCATCTTTGAGTTACTCTCTATTATAATATTCCTCCAATTATTATCTCTTACTAAACATACTCCCTCAAATACGACAAATCATATCAGCTTGTTCAAAGTGTTTTGCTGAAACTTGTTTCTCACAGATCATGATAGCACCACCACTATCATTTCTAGCTACTATTCCAACTGATGCTCTCAAAAGACTGAAACAAAAAGAAACATCCACATTCAGCTTAATAACACATTGAGGAGGAGCAAACCAACATTCAACATCTTGTACATCCAAATCCATGCTAAGATTGATATTTTCAAAATCCTGCAATTACCTTATGCTAAAACAACACTTTAGTTATATTAGCCTCCCAAAGTTCTTCACAAAACAAGTTAGCCTTAACATAAATGTCTAAAAGATTATGTAAATATTTAAGCTTTGAATCTTTTTAATGTTCTCATAAGTCATTTTTTTATCTTGTTGTCATTTTTCGTGACACTTAATTGAACTAGTTACGTCCATAATTCTTCTTTTACTATTTGATTAGTAATGATTGAAGAAAATGAAATAATGTTAACTAGTAAGCTAAGTAGTTCAAAAAAATGGGCATATTTATATTCAAAAAAATATTTTTATTTTGAGATTTTATTCATAATTTTTATAACACACGATTGAACTAGTTACAGTCTATAATTATTCTTTTCTATTTAATTAGTGATGATTGAAGAAAAAGAAAATTATGGTAGCTGCTAAACTATGTTGTCAAAAGTTAAAAGTTATATTTATATCCTAAAAATATTTATACTTTAAGATTTTTAATAGTAATTTATTTATAATATTATAGTTATATTATAAAAAATAATTAATTTATAATATTATAATTATATTATATAAAAAATAAAAAAATACGAAAAAGTAAGTGAGAGTGTGATTTTTACCCTCTGTAAACGTGACAGAGGGTGAATTCAACCCCCCATTTTCTATTTTATTTTATTTTATTTAGTTTATCTTAATACATGTTAATGTTTGTTCAATTCATATATTTCTTTTTTTACTCTATACATTTTCTTCAAATTTATCATACATTTTTTTATCATCTTTAATTTTTATTTCATTTATTATTATTACTATTATTACTTCTTTATAATTGTTGTTTCTTCTTATTTCTATTTTATTCATATATCATTGTCATATTTATAATGTGATTATTTTCTCATTCCACTATCATTAGAGGTCATATTCATGTATGCGTAGATTATAATCTTAACAATTAGATTTAAATTATGTTAATTCCGTTATTTAGTCTTCACTAAAAATCCCAATGACAAGTTTTGAGATTTTTGAGATACTAAACTTCTCAAATTACTGAGGTGCAGAGTTATTTTTTAAGATACCAAGAATAACTCCAATAATGCTTTGATTTTTTAAAAATATATAAAAAATACTTTTCAATGATTTTTGTACCGCCAATAAAAGTCATTTATTTTTATTCATTTTNAAAAAGAGCAAATATGTCAATGAATATTATAAGTGTTTCTATTTTTCTATTTGTTTGAGGCCTTCCAAAATGAATGAACATTGAAAGTCAATATTACCAACACTCTTACTGATCTTTGGCATAGAGACCTTCATTACTTCGACATAGAGACGTTCATTATTTTGCGATACTTGATTCTCTTGACAAATGAGTTCTTTTGTTTTATTCGTCACATATATTACACTGTTACAATGGATAAAAGATCATATGTTATGTCTCAATCTTTCAATATAATTTTTGAAAAAAATAATCCAAATTATTGAAAACTCCACTTCCATCTACCACAAATATCCCAAATGAATTACTCATTTGAAAACGAATAAGTTTTTTAACTGCCTGGTGCACAGTTAAAATTCTTTTTTTTTATTCTAATAAATTAAAATGTTCTTGTCTAAGTTTTTTTATTTCTTTTTGTGGTATATTTTTTTATGAGTCACTGCAATGACATGTTCATAATATATTGTATTTTGATTGTTTTATAATTACGCTCTTTCAACTTTTCGATCGCATGTTTCAATGTGAAAAATGACTGAATAAGAAAATCACCTATATATGTAAAAATCAAATTATATTGGTGAATATTACAAAATAAATCAAAACTACGTTTTCTCGTTTTAGTTTAATTTTATATTTAGAGACCATTTGAAGAATAATAAAAAAGGAGTTCCAAAGAGAGAAAGTTTTGTTTGGAAATTGTGACTGAGATGGAATTTTTGGGAAGTCTAGGGACAAGCTTACCTGATCGGCATTTTTCTATCTTGGAAGGGAAGCAAAGTTCAAAGTTTCACTTTTTCTTTTTAAAAATTAAAAAAAAGTAAAATAGCTTTTAACAAATTTTTCCATTTTGGCCAGGGCATAAACGTCGAAAGAATTTTGTGTTCTCATTTCTTCAACAAAAAGAAAAGGATAAAAAACATGGTTGTTTGGTTACAATGATGTGTTTTCCTACCAACAAACAAAAAGTTCTAGTGATTTTTTTTTTGGAGAAAATCTATTGTATTTTAAAGTTTTTATTTGTAAAAAACCGGTGTAATAATTTTCATTGATGAAGAAATCAAGTACATTATGGAGGTCTAAAATTGTCATTTATAACACTTATATCTTTATCTATTAAATGAATAATATTAGCTTGAATCATATATGGTTCCTAACAATATAGTTCTGACCAAAACTATGATTTGCAATAACAACAATAGCTGTATCACAACGCCCTACTAACTCAATTAATGGTACAACTATTAAATCTCTTAAAAGCCTCTGAAACTCTCTTAAAAAAGTTTGACAGTTCCCATCTACTAGAAGATGAACTGTTTTAGCCATCAAAACCATCTTTGAGTTACTCTCTATTATAATATTCCTCCAATTATTATCTCTTACTAAACATACTCCCTCAAATACGACAAATCATATCAGCTTGTTCAAAGTGTTTTGCTGAAACTTGTTTCTCACAGATCATGATAGCACCACCACTATCATTTCTAGCTACTATTCCAACTGATGCTCTCAAAAGACTGAAACAAAAAGAAACATCCACATTCAGCTTAATAACACATTGAGGAGGAGCAAACCAACATTCAACATCTTGTACATCCAAATCCATGCTAAGATTGATATTTTCAAAATCCTGCAATTACCTTATGCTAAAACAACACTTTAGTTATATTAGCCTCCCAAAGTTCTTCACAAAACAAGTTAGCCTTAACATAAATGTCTAAAAGATTATGTAAATATTTAAGCTTTGAATCTTTTTAATGTTCTCATAAGTCATTTTTTTATCTTGTTGTCATTTTTCGTGACACTTAATTGAACTAGTTACGTCCATAATTCTTCTTTTACTATTTGATTAGTAATGATTGAAGAAAATGAAATAATGTTAACTAGTAAGCTAAGTAGTTCAAAAAAATGGGCATATTTATATTCAAAAAAATATTTTTATTTTGAGATTTTATTCATAATTTTTATAACACACGATTGAACTAGTTACAGTCTATAATTATTCTTTTCTATTTAATTAGTGATGATTGAAGAAAAAGAAAATTATGGTAGCTGCTAAACTATGTTGTCAAAAGTTAAAAGTTATATTTATATCCTAAAAATATTTATACTTTAAGATTTTTAATAGTAATTTATTTATAATATTATAGTTATATTATAAAAAATAATTAATTTATAATATTATAATTATATTATATAAAAAATAAAAAAATACGAAAAAGTAAGTGAGAGTGTGATTTTTACCCTCTGTAAACGTGACAGAGGGTGAATTCAACCCCCCATTTTCTATTTTATTTTATTTTATTTAGTTTATCTTAATACATGTTAATGTTTGTTCAATTCATATATTTCTTTTTTTACTCTATACATTTTCTTCAAATTTATCATACATTTTTTTATCATCTTTAATTTTTATTTCATTTATTATTATTACTATTATTACTTCTTTATAATTGTTGTTTCTTCTTATTTCTATTTTATTCATATATCATTGTCATATTTATAATGTGATTATTTTCTCATTCCACTATCATTAGAGGTCATATTCATGTATGCGTAGATTATAATCTTAACAATTAGATTTAAATTATGTTAATTCCGTTATTTAGTCTTCACTAAAAATCCCAATGACAAGTTTTGAGATTTTTGAGATACTAAACTTCTCAAATTACTGAGGTGCAGAGTTATTTTTTAAGATACCAAGAATAACTCCAATAATGCTTTGATTTTTTAAAAATATATAAAAAATACTTTTCAATGATTTTTGTACCGCCAATAAAAGTCATTTATTTTTATTCATTTTATGATACAATAACATACTTAATGAAGATATTCAAAAATGAATTTTCTTAACATTATTTTAAATATAATTTGGATAGTATTTGATTAAATTTGATAACCATTTTAACAATGAGTGTTGTGAGGTGCTAATACATTCCTTTTATACAAATGACTCCCGAACCAACTTTTCATTTTCTTAGATTAAAATTTTTATTTTTAAAACTCGGTGACCAATCACATTCTAAAATGATTGATGGTGACTGCGAATTTCTTCTTTTTCAAAACAAATACCGCATCGAACACCGCTCCATGTCACGTGCACGTTGTGATACTCAAATATAAAATTATTTATTTCCTTCCAGATAAACCATAACATACAACAAAAGAAAGAAAACATCTTCTCACAACTAGTAATATTACTTTTATGCTTAGCTAGCCTCTCAGTTAACTAATAAAAAAGGAAATGAAAATCAAATTGCCCTAGTCCAATCACACTCAAATAGCATATGTTGCAGACTCAAATAACTTATCTATAACGTTTGAAGTTTATTATAAATGGTAGTTTAAAGTTTACGGTACTGAAAACTCAACACAATTTTATGCGATTTGAGAATATGTATATAATTTTATTTTCCAAAATTTGGGAGTCTATATATTCCCTCTTTCTCAAAATGTTATTGAATATTTTAGTTTAATACATGTGAAAGTAAATTATTACATCATCAAAATTTTCTTATGAGTTTATCCTGCTTTTATGATCGAACAATAAACCTCTTTTTTCTAATGAGATTTATGAACATTTTTACATGCTATGTATCGTGTCAATGTTATAGTATATCAATATTGTGCAAGTTATTTATCAATCAAAATTAGTGGAGAGACGTGAAAATTCATTGACAACAAGAAATGAACTTAGAAAATGATCAAAATGTTATTATTATGTTAGAAGAATAATAATCCTTTTACAACATATAAATGAATAAGTGATTTAGTCTTATTATTGTCTCTAAGAAAAAAATGTAACTATTAGTTGGGATAGAAATTTTGTTTTGTTTATTTTCAGTTTTTTCTCAAACTATGAAGAAAATATTATATTTTAATATAAATTATAAAAAAAAACATTGTATTAAATTATCAGCATTGCAGGAATATTGAACATTGTCTCCGGTGGGGCTATAATCCTATTCAAATTTATTGACATTTGGGTAATGTAATTGTAATCAAAATTAAGTAAATATTAAGTTCTGCATTCTCTCTCTCTCGAGTCAAGTCTGAGATTTAGGTGATGATGGAGCGAGAGAATAGAGGCAATGATGCGACTTGAGCATGTTGGGAAAACCATTTATGTCATGCGGGGCACAGTGGTCAAGTGTGAAATCATTTATATAACCTTGGGACCAACCATTTCTAGAGACAAAAAGCTCAAAAAGATAAAAGATAACAAAATTTCTTCTTGAATTTCGGATCACTTCCACCACTTTGTCTTTTTGGGTTTTTTTCCCCTCCAAGGCCCACCTCAACTAACTTCTATACAAATACAAGCTTTTCAATTATAGTTCAAAAAAGATTGTACCCAGCAACAAAAGTCATTTACTTCAAATAAATTTTGTTATTATTATATCACCCACTTAATATTCTTATCATTACAGTTTAAGAAAATATTCTTATTATTACTGAAGGTTTAGGTAAAATACTGTTGTAGTGCAATAATTCAGATAAGTATCATTGATCTCGTGGGACCTTATCGAGGAATTTTTTATGCTTTAGTTTAATATCTTATCTATTTTGTTGAGGTCCAATTAGATTTATCTAAAATGACTGTGAAATTTAATATTTATAGTAGGGACATTAAAGATCTTAGCAAAGACTTAAATGTTACTGATGCTAAATAGAACTAAATATTATTTGACAGCATGTGATTTCATTAAATGTGTGTTGTCAACTGACATAAAACATCCGACGTTGATAGTGTAATTGATTTAATAACATGTGCTTTTTATCGAACTACTCTCAATCATTAATCTGTAACTTTTCAATTAATTGAACAATATTACTAGACAAATACCAGAGTTGCCCACTAATACAGCTCTGACCATTTCAATATTTAACTATAGCATTAACAATCATGTTTAAATTTCTATCAACCCACTTGATATTACAACTATGAAACCAACTTAACTTTGCTTTGACAACTTAATCAATTGAAAGGCGTAAATTATGTAAAGATTTCAAGTGGGGTGGTAATATTTCTGTTATTAACGGGAAAACAATAGGTAAATAGTAGAATGAATCAAACTAATGAAGTTTGAATTTATGCAATCAAAGTTTCAAAATAGAAAAATAAATATAACGAAGTTAGTAGATGCTGGAGAAAGGAATGTAAAAAGGATTTTAAGTGTTTTGTTATAATTCTCACATAAATAAATGAAGACAATATTTCACTTCATTAAACAAAAAGAAAAATAAAAAGATCTATTAGTGTTAGAGGGATTAGATAGACTAGGTCAAAATCACCTTTAGAATTGTTGGTTGTTTTTCATTCTTGGCCATGCGCAACCTTTTGATGAAAATAAAGAATAATTGTTTTATTATAGGTAGAAACCTTTTGATGAAAATAAAGAATAATTGTTTTATTATAGGTAGAAAAGGGATTGTCCCTACTGCTTGGATTGTTCTCCTCGACACAACTTTCACATCCTACAGTAATGCGTTGATTGGCTCCATTCTCACCACCCTCAGTAATGGTACTGTCATTCTTACCATTGCCGCAGACTTTAATATTAAACTTTCAGACATAACTCTGTTTCAGAGATTGAAAGTTCAAGTCCAAATTATAGGGCTATCATGACCACCCTGCATCATCAAATCATTTATCGCCTCCAAAATTACTTGTTTGATCTTCATTTTCTCAATTCTACTAAGATACCCTTTTTGCTGTCTCTGACAAGAGAAAAGCCAAACCTGCAACGCGGGCTTTGTACCATAAATTCTGAGAATTACAACTTTGGAGAGAGGAGAGATGTTAAGCATGTAAATGGTCCATTTAACAAAATTCCATCAGCGAGGTGACAAGACAAGTTTTAGAATTATTATTCTCTTTCTCCAAGTAAAACTGAACATGCTTTTTCATTGTGTTTTGAGAGTGGTTACCTTTACTTTTGTTTCTTCTACTTTAAACTGCATCCAACCATATTTAGAATAGATCAGAATGAAGATATCAAGGTTAAACAACATATAAGACTCTTGCACTTCACTTCTTATTTAGCTAATTAAGGACTTGTACTTGTCCAACTAGCCTAAGTTTTCCCACATTTTTACGGATTTAGATCTCCATTTTTTTTGTTTTTAGTCTGATCATTTTTAAATCAGACGCATCAAAGCAGACCCCTCTTATGGTCTAGAAATAGAAGAGAATCTAAATTCCATTTTTACCACCTTGCAGTTCAGATAAACTGAATCCCAGATATAGGAATGACAGCATTAAAATTGACATGACAGTCTGTTGAACAGTAAAGAAGTTGAATCCTATTACAGAGCTTGACGACTCTGTTTGAATCACCACTCATCTATTTACGCAGCTAAGGATCAAATGTCATACTTTAAAAACATAGTTAAAGACAGGAGATTCTATATACTCAACAACTAGAAGCAAAAATATGGGATTTTGTGTTCAAGCCTCATACCTATATCTGGGATTCATAGTCTCATTATAAACAACATTGAGAGATATTATGGCCCAAATATAAGTTAAGGTTTCTCAGCAAAAAAAGATGTTTAAACATTCAGACAGCCCGGCCCCCAAAACCATGGACCGCTATTGATGTTTTCAAACGGTCTAAATATGCCCTTGAAAAACTTGCCTGCAACAGACAATATTCTCTTCTATTTTGCTGAATAGATCCTACTCCATATGAATGTAAGGAATACTGGATCTCCAAACTAATTTGCATTCACAATTATGAGGTAGCGGCAGCAAGCACGGTACATATATATACGTGTATGTCCCCATCTCCTGTCTGAATCTTGTTACTACATTTGATGGCCTCCAGCTTCTTAGTGATAGAGAATGGGAATATTGGCCTCCAGCCTATTGGCCATAGAATTTAATTTGATGGCCTCTAGTACTAAACGATCAAGAAGGATGGGAACCAATTTAAAAGAATCGATCAAGAATCGCGACATACAGACAACAAATTTCTCACAAAACAGCAGATTATAGTGATTCTAACTGAATCCGATGATGGCCAAATAAATTCATGATAGGATGATGTCTGTCTATGCAATCCAACAAAGGAAGCTTTGAAGCTGTGCAGGAAGAACTGTCAATCCATGAATCCATTTGAAAATTTACTTTCGCTTGAAGAAATATTTCTTTCTGTGCTGCTGGATAAACTAGTTAGGTCCATAAAATCAAAGTCTGCCAGAACTAAATGACGAGGAATTGTGGGATCTGCAGCTGTAATGGTCGCGACGCTGGAAACACTAGCTGAACGAGAATAAGATGTTTCACGTAACAGCTGGCCTTTGATTTCATATTATAATCTTTGGTAAAAAAACTGAAGTATTTCCGGAGGTCAACGTGACTGGATTGAATTTCTTCTGTTCTCGTTTGGAGGGTAGACGGTGTCAAAAACAATCCTTGCGAACATATGTTGAACCACCGGCAGGATACCTAAAGCCAGGGAATCGTAGTCTTTTCGGAACGGATCCCCTCTCCTTACCCCTTCTAACACATTCAAAAATCTTTGCTACCTTCATTGACAATGCTTGTGATATGAAAACCTGCAAAGTGAAAAAGGAAAGTAAGTTTTTTTTCGTATTTAAATACAAAAAAATAAATCACAATTAGTAATTTAAGATCAGAAAGGAGGCTAGACACGAAGTAGATAGATTAGCCTCTGTGAAGAGATGCCCAGGAGACAACCATCCCATGAATTGAAAACTTCAACTTAGAGGATCTAAAATAGGAAAGATTAACGATGGAACCTTTTGCTGTCTTATCTGTCTTTACAGGACCGTGTTCCGTGGTTCCATATTCTTCCGTAAAAAAAGAAAAGCAGATATGATCAAGAAAAAATTTCTTCATGCTTTTATTATCAGCAACCATATTTCATAGAAGAGAAATAATTAGTATATTTTAATCCAGCCACATAGAATGACACTAATAGAACACCCCTGACTTCGTGAATAGCTAAGGCAAAACATTGCGGCAATTCATTACAGAACTAACATTCTTCAAGTTTTAGGCTTGCCAAAAACAAAGTCTAAATATAAAAAGAGCTTGGAACTCACTAGATTGGAGTGTGGGGCCTGTGGGTATTTGACCATTGCTTGAGAAACATAATATTTATCTGTCATCTCGCTTAATACATCCCTCACTGATGCTGCAAGATTGATTACCTGGTTCATCAATGCATTGTCCGAGTCCATATCTTTAGGACCTGATAACTCATGGAACGTCATGTTGTATGGTTGCGAAATGTTTTTCGCGATTTCCACTGCTTCATACAAGGAACCACCACTGTGGACAGAAAGGCTAAATGCTGCAACAACTAATGGGTCCCGAGGCTGATCAATGAGAGCTTTGTGAAAAGCTAAGATGGCAATCCTGCAATTATAACCCTATCATAAGCTCTCAAGCACTTCCAGTTACCTCAGATGCCCATTGTACATAAACGAAAATGTAAATCTTCTTACTAAGTTCTTAACAATGATCTAGTATAGACATTACACTGTGGAGTATTGACCAGAAAAATTTTAGTATGATATAACGAGGTCTTAAGTAATCATTCGCATTGAATCACGTCTTGAACCAGTTGTAGTGTGAGGACTAACGACATACTGAGGCGGCTTTGAGTAGTTGTTCTCATTGAATGTGTCTTAACTGATTTTAACTTGGCAATGACTGTGCAATCTCATTACAGAAAACAATTCATTAAGCTGAGTATAAGAACTTCTAGAAGGCAAAGAAAGGAAAAGTTCTCATAGGCACCAAGAAATGTTGTTGGCAAGATAGGCTTGAATAGGATTCTTGAATAGAATTCTGGGTCATCAATATCTAAACGAATCAACAAGTGATAACTCTTCACTGGATGCAAGTTACAGTACTGGGCACATATAACATATCAGAGAACATGATCTAAGATACCCTAATAAACTTCGAAAGAATAAATAGCCTCTAAATAGATTTCAATGCTAAAAAAGTTCTTACCATAAGCTGCTATGACACGGGCGATCAGGTGCCACCAATCTATCAAGGTTGGAAAACAAAGTCTACAGAAGATCCACGTGAAAAAAAATATCAAGTCATATCAGCACATTGTAAAGGTTCTACAGTAATTTTGTTTTTACATGACACTTTGATTCCTACAGTAACTTGTGTCAATTTTGATGGGTAACAACACGGTTGGTAGTGAAAATACATTGAAGTATAAGAGTCTGCGTATAAATGGTCTGATCACAAGAATAAAAAAGATCTAACCGATGCATTACTTGATTATAGGCGCAGAACAGCATGAGAACACATGCTGTAGCAAAAGTAACTGCACTCACCAGAAGCATGTTAGATCAGTCATCACGTCTCTTAAAACCTTGGGAAACAAAATAAGATGCCTGTATAATGCAGCATCTATTAAGAAAGTACTTAGGCGAAAACAACATCAAGATTCTCCATGTTTAACGACAGAAGTTGTTAAAGAACAACGCCACACTTGGATAGGAAGAAGTACTTCTAGAAGCCCAAATCTCCATAACAATCTCAGAGAAGCCTCAGCTGACCCAAATGCCAACATATAATTCATTTCCTTGATAATCCTCCCCTATAACAAATGGAAAGAAAGAAAACAATTACTCTAAAGTAATATATGAGCCACATGAAAATGAACCAGAAAGTAAATACCTTGTCAAGTCTTAACACGGAGCAAGACAATTCTTTTATAGAAAGAGCTATATCTCCAGTGGAACGGAATCCTAAACGGGCCGCAATTCTCACAGCACGTAAAATACGAGCTGTGAATTAAGATTTGTTCAGAGTAAGATACTACTGAAGAGTAGTTGAAAGACCAATACGTAACCACAATTGCAGACACCACAAAAACCTTGGAGTAAATTGTCAGTGCAAGTATATGCTCACCACAGTCCTCGGAAAAGGAATGATTTGCAGGTGTTATTAATGAATATGAAATTTTTCATCCACTAGAAGTTGATGAAAATTATGAAAATGAATGATGATGTTGCAAGTTTTTAGTAATACCTCCATTACCAGTTGAAGGTTGTTTCACAATGGTAGTCCTGAGGGAAATCATCACCAGGGGGAGGAAAAAAATAAAAGAGAAGGGATTGCAATCCCAAAACTTTCATCAAATGGGCATCTCTATAATAAATGGATCATCTTCTTTTCAATTTCTAACTTTCAGCAAATGGGCATCTCTACAATTACAAAAAATTTCAATTACTACCATCCTGTATCAATGACTACCACCGGCTAAACAAATATTGGCATTCTTGGTGTGAGGCCATTCAATATTGTCTTAACAGCCATACTGAATCCCAGATTACCAATAGTTTAATTTTTATTTCATCCTCATCTAAAAATAATTGTAGGTCAAGTTTTTTGTTGAATGAGATCTTGAATTAGACAGAACAAACACAAAGTCAACGCTAAAATCAGATCTAACAAAAACCATATGTAAAGGCAAAGCTAAAATCAGATCTAACACAGTTGCCAAAACGCAGATCTAACAAACACAAAATCGGTGGAAGCAATAAGAATGCAAATCTAACAAAAATGCATAATTATAGATCTAACAAAAAAACAGAAAGAAGAAGAGGAAAAGGAAGAGGCTTACCAGGAAGAAACAGTGAAAGGAAGAAGCTTCGTCGGCGGCAAGAAGAAGCTTCGTTGGTGGCAGGAACGAAGAAGTCTTCGTTTGGGTCTTCGTCGATGAACCTGTCTTCATGTGGGTCTGTCTTCGGCAGAATGAGCTTAGAATAAGGGTTACCAAACAAGCCCTAGAGGTCCAAGCCAGTTTCACCCATCATATGAAACAAATCTTTTCCCTTTATCTTTTCCTCATAGACATTTGACTTGGCTTGTCCACATGTCCTAACCTCAATACCCTGTAGAGAGATATTACTCTTAACATTCATACACTTTTCACTCGCAACACGTGGTGCTTTGGAGTCCTCCATTGCAGACTGGGAACGCCCCATGCGTAAGCACTCATTCCCTTGACCATCCGATACCTGCACCCCTTCCTTCCTTGAGCCTATTTCTTACGAAAAGATATTTTGGTGAGATCAAAATTGTCTCTCGGTAGAGTTAACTTCCCTAAAAATATTGTCATTTGAGCTATTGAAACCAGATTCCTGAGGGCTAGCGACATTCCGTCTAAACTCACAATTCATAGTAGGCCTCCTAGTAAACGCGTTTAGGTTTTGAACGCTATGTTCCAGACCAAATGACGTTATCTTGCTCTTATCAATACTGTGTTTCCTCATAATCTTTCATTACATGCGTAAATTTTTCACAGTGAACAGAAATCAAGGAGCCTCTCAAATTTCAAATCTATCGAAATCGATTCTAAACATGAATTGCTTCTCATTTTTGAATACTTTTTTACTGACCTATCCACATTTGTATACAAATAGGGAGGTATTTTCCCAAACACCCTACTTCAGTGTCTATATCAATCTCCAAAAACTTTCCCAAACTATTTTCAATGTATCCCCACCTCTTTATTCATCCAGAGTAGAGGAAGATTGAAAGCCCTAACCCAGACATTAACCTCATGTGGATTTATCAAATTAGGAGGGGCTGAACCGTCTACTTCTTTCAGTAGTATCATAGACTTGTCAAAATGCCAAGGTTCATTCAATAATGCTCTCCTATTGTCTAGAGGATTTTTTTAAAAATTAGAAGAAAAAGATCATCACCGCAATAAACTACTGACATACCTTTCGCCGGTTTTCAGATTGATTGCATTGTAGATTTGAAGGTAGCGCTACTCAATGCACAAGGAATGAGGACCTTGGAAACTAGGCAGAGACTTAAGTCTTTCCCCTCCTCCCATTAGTTGTCACTGATAACTATAACTTCTTTTTCCTCTAGCGTTAGGGACATATTCTTGCATAAGTCTTCCACTACTTCTATCACCAAAAGAAGCTCTAAGTCACAGTGAAGGAAACCCTAAAAAGAAACTGAATGAGGAAGAAAACTTAAAAAAGGCTTTACGAGAAAGAATCTCAAAAAGAGAAAGAAACACCCACTAGGAGAGAGAAACCTATGGTGACACAATATTTAAATCGTTAAACATAATTTTTTTTTGAAATTTTTTTATAAACAACCCTATGTGTAAGAAAAAAATGATGTTAAGACCCTTGTATGTTTATTAGCGAAATTCAGCTTTTTACGGGAACAAAGACTAAGTTGCCCCTTTGGTTTAAAATTTTTCGGTTGAAATTGGTGACTGCTAGATCATGATCTATAAAAAATATTGTGCTAGACCCTAGTGTATAAAGTATAAATTTTAATGACAAAATGCTAGACAGATTAGAGTCTAGCAGTAATTTCTTGTTAGAGGAGGGTGTAGCACATTAGTACTTTAGTCTTCTCTCCTGTAAGAAAAAGGCACATTGAGATTTCTCTCTCTCTAAGTGAGAGCATCTCTCTAGGTGAATTTGAGGATCATCTTTTCCTCCATCCTCCCTGGGAGAGTTTGCATTTGGTTTGTGTTGATGCTGCATGAATGGAGAGTAAAGCTTTTCTACGCAAGGTGGAGGCCTGGAATCCATCTCTGAAGGACATGGTCTTAATACAATGAGTAAGGATGTTTCAAGTCATGTATCTTTGCTTCTTTATAGTGATATGATGGACTTTGGTCAAAGGGATAATTTGGTTGTTAGTGATGACTTGAATGAAGATTATTATGAGACTGTGATTGAGGAACAAGGAGTAGACTTGGTGGATAATGAGATGATAGAAGTCAAGAAGCAAAGAATGAGGAATATGGAACTTATCCTTGAATCCCGACCAGAATGTTCCATTCACAATGTGCTTGGGAATGATGACGTTTAGTGCAGGAGAATATTAGAATGTGGAGTGGAAATTCGTTGTTGAAAGTGCTTTCCATAAAATTTGTTCCTCATCCATGGAGTCTTGTATCTGTTTAGGTGATGAGGAAGTTGAGTTGGAGGAGAGTGATGTAAGCATTGAGCCCTGTGAAGACACAATAAGCCTTTTGAGAATATCTGCTCCTATCAACCAAAGGGAAACTTTTATCCCTCCTTTAGCAAATGACAGAGGATGCCCTTCATCAAAACTTCTTTGTATCTAATCACCGGTTGTTAGTAGTCGAACTTCTTGACCAGGTCGTGGTTAAATGATTGGGGGGATCTCGTTCATTCAAGTTTGAAGCTTTTTGGGTTAATGATGCACATTGTGAAAGGGTGATTAAGGAGCGTGGTGCAAAAGCCCCCAAATCTGTCTAAATCAAGTTGTGGACTCCCTTAAGAAATGCTCAAATGCCATGCCAGTTTGGAGTAAGAACAAGTTTGGCTCTTCAGCCAAAGAGTTGAGGAATTGTCAAAATAGACTCATTGATTTACTCACGTCTGCCTCTTCCAATTCTGAATGGGAGGAGCTTCGGTCACTCCAAGTTAAATAAGATGACCTTCTTAAAGAGGTTTTTGGATACAGAGAGCCAAAACCGAGTGGCTTCATGAAGGAGATCGCAATACTAAATATTTCCACTCATTTACTTCTGAACAAAAATGCACGAATACAATTATTGGCATCATGGATGAAGAGAACCATTGGACAGACTCTATAGAAGGTATCTTTAGCACTATCCTGAATTATTGTCATAATCTATTTATGTCCTCGAGACCTTCTTATGTTGGTATTGACATGATCTATTTGGCCATTCCATCTATTGTGATTGAGGATATGAACCAAGCTCTCTTACCACCATTCTCCAAGGATGATATCGAGTTGGCAATCAAAAGTATGCACTCAGATAGAAGCCCAGGGTCCGATCAATATCTTGCATTTTTTTATCAAGAATATTGGAACGTCATTAGTTCAGGTATCTCTGCTTATTGCTTGGACTGTCTTAAAGGGAGGACGGACTTTACTCTAATATATTGTTTATATTGAAGAAGAAAAATCCCAAACATGTTGCTAACTTCAGTCCAGCAACGTTCTCTATAATATTATCTCAAATCTTTTTGCAAACAAGCTAAAAGATATCCTTCCAAATATTATATCCGAAAACCAGATTGCTTTTATTAGTGGTAGATTGATTATAGACAACATTCTGGTGTCTTTTGAGATGATTCGTACTCTTCGTAGAAAATGATGTGGTAAAAAAGGATTTGCGGTAGTTAAACTTGATATTAGTAAGGCCTATGATCGAGCGGAGTGAGACTTTTTGAAGAATATCATGAGAAAAATGAGGTTTGATCAAGCGTGGGTGTCTCTTATTATGAAGTGCATTTCTTCGATTTCTTAGTCAATTCTAATCAACAGGAAGGTTTATGGTCATATTGTGTCATCTAGGGGCTTGCGTCAACGAGATCCCATTTCTCCGTATCTCTTCCTCCTTTATGCCGAGGGCCTCTCCTATTTGATCTCACATTCGGTTCAAGCAGGATCCCTAGTTTTTCCAAAGATATGCAGAGGTGCTCCTACTATATCCCACTTATTCTTCGATGATGACACCTTGGTCTTTTTTCGTGCAGATATCACACAAAGCATATTCTTCATGTTTACGAGAAACCTCGAGGCAATCTATTAATCTCAGCAAGTCCAACATCTCATTCATTCTTAATACTCCTTCCCACATGTGGGATGATTTGAGTTTGATGTTGAATATGTCTTCTACTAGCTGCCATGAGAAGTATTTGAGTCTCACAGCTTTGACTAGTCGAAGCAAGAAAGATTGTTCTCCAATATTAAAAGCAGACTTTGTAAAGTTCTTCAAGGTTGGAAAGAGAGGAATTCTGGTAGGAGGAAAAGAGGTTTTAATTAAAGATGTGGCTCAATCTATACCTGCATATGCTATGTATTGTTTCAAATTGCCTAAGTCTTTATGTATTGATCTGCACTATGTGGTTGCTCGTTTCTACACTCTATGGTTGCCCGTCCATCGACTGTATTGACATAGGATTGAAAATATTTAACATTGAAGGAAAAAGAAGAAAGTTTCATTTTTCAAAACAAGTTTTGCTCTCAAGTAGTTAAGAATTGAAAACAAGTTCTGAAGAACAAATGGGAGAGGGCTAGCTATTTATATCCAAGTAAATGGGAGTTCACTGGGAACCCATCACTTACCTGAACTATTATATTTTATAAAAGTAAAAACATTTTACATTTATACTTTGTCTACTTTTGACTAAGAATAGTAAAAAGCATAAATAGTTACCTTTTTCAGCAATTAGTACAATTATTACAAAAGGATGAATTACAAATATCTTTGATAATTGCTATCTTGGTCTTTGTGTCTTGGTCGTTACTTCATATTGGTGGAGACACTGTTATTGATCCTTGATAATTGTTATCTTGAACTTCTTTCTGATTATTGAGAAGACATTGTGACTAGTCTTTGAAAACTACTATGACATTTCCATTGTGTTTTGGTGTCACCATAATATAACTTCAAAACTATTTGGTGCCATAGGTGGATTATTTTCTTTTATTCGTCATCACTAATGTTCACATTATCGGACGGGTCTTGTGAATCCTGGAAGGGATCATAGGCCCATTAGGGAAGAGTGTGAACGTGTGATTTTTCCAATTGTTGAGAGGGAGTTTTGGATGATTGACTCTTTTTATTTTTAATTGGGTGATTCGATTCTATTGAAGATTCAAAGTTTGAATCTATATTGTCTTCAAGAAGAATGAGCATCCTTTGTATTAACTCATGTTTTGCTTTTGATTTTGTAGCCTTGGTCTTTCTTTTTGGGGAAGGTTTTGATATAGGCTTTGATTCTTGGGAAGAATTTGATAATTTAGATTGTTTTATTTGTGGATTTTGGTTGTCCGGCTCCTTAATTTTTAAGGGGGCCATTGGAAGTGGTTTGAGTAACTTTAGTTGTGAATGGGTTTTTGTGAACTCATCATTTATGTCAGCAGATATTTTTAGTATATTGAACTTGTCCCACCATTTAACGTAGTATTGTCTAGTGAGGACTTCATCTTTGATAGCATACTCCCACTTCGGAATCCATAGAATTTTATATTGATAAGGAAAATACCTTTTGTAATTGGTAATTGGTTAGTTGATAACCGATTGTGGACCAAAGGGCTTAGAGACTGTATATGGGTCAAATTGGTTGACCAGTGTAGATTGGTAGTTAGGCCTGATGGACTAGAGTATTGTCATTTGGGTATTTCTGGGAGCAGAAGGCTCCTCTTTGATTTGAGCCTTAAGGGCCAATTGTGGAGTCAATGACTCCCCTATGATTATATTTTTTGAGGCCTGAGGCCTAGACCCCATCTTGTTGTCCCTGTAAAAATTCACGGGTTAAAAAGTAAGGACTAGATTATTAATGCCTTTAATAATTTCAATATCAAAATAAAAAATACTAAGTATGGACTACCATCTAGTAAAAAATTATTTTCAAACAATATTTTTAACATGTTTCTCCAGAACTTGTTTCACATATTTACAGTCAATCTTTAAAAGGAATTTTTGATTTAACAAGTCATTTGGAATTTTTGTATACACATAACAACAAATGAGATTTCCTTTTTAATCGTACTATGTTTAACTTGAGATTGAGTCTAAGCCCCAGATGTGAACCTAACAATCTGTTCAGGTGATCTCTGGAGTGATTTTCTGTAACAAGATACCTCCATATCCTATTTCAGAGGTATCAGTTTGGACAATTTTGAAAGAATTATTAGAGGAGATGCCAAGACAATGGAGTGTCTTAACATGTGTTTTAATTCTTTTAATTAGATTGTTGTGAACAGATGTCCACGAAGGAGGATTCTTCTTGAGCCTTTCAAAGAGAGGTTTGCAATCAATTATTAATTTATCATAAAAATCATATATGTAATTTAAAGATCCTAGAAATCTTTGCAATTGTGTCCTATCTAGGATTTCATCAGGGAACCTGTTGGCAAATTGAATTACCCGATCAATTAGTTTAATTATAGAATGGTGTGTTTCAAATCCTAGGAATAGAATTTTGGATTGAAACAATTTAATTTTACTTGCAGAGATAACCAAATAATTTTGATTTATTATCTTAGCGAATGCCTCAAAGTGTTTCCAATGTTGTTCTATTGACCTAGAAAAAATGAGAACATCATCAATGTAAACAACTGAGAAATCAATAAATTGATTAAAAAATTTATTCATTATATTTTGAAATTCACTAGGAGTATTCTTAAGGCCAGAAGGCATTACATTCAACTCGTGATGGCCATATGATGTTACAAATGCAGTTTTATATTTGTCATTTTCATTTCTCTGGATTTGTCAGAATCCAGATTTCATATTAAACTTAGAGAATACCACCTCATCTCCAAGCCTATTGATCAAATCCATTTTGTTTGTGTATTGGATATCTTATCTATTCCAAAATATTATTAAGGAGCTTATAATTAATTACTAAACGGCGAACCTCTCGTTCAAGTTCACTGGCCTTTTGAACATAAAAGGCTGAGTAGGACCAAAGAGACTTGCTCCTTCTAATGATATTTTTATTGAAAAGTTCTGTAATTTCTTTTTTAGAGAACTCAACCATTTTAGAATTCATCTGAATTGGCATTGCCTTGAGATATGTTTCTCATCAAATCCCTTAATGTAAAGCAGACTGACAGTATGTCGCTTCCTGTGCCAGAAAGTATTAGGAATATCAGAACATAATTCTTTATAGATTCTTTATTCAAATATTTTAATTTGGTTTGGCATAGCAGGATTTTGAAGCGGTTCTTCAATTCTCTTGAATTTTAATTCATTCTATAGGAAACACAATTGTTTTTCCTTGTAAGAAATTAGATTTATGGATTTAGAAACAAATTTCCCTAAAGGTTTTCAACTTCTCATTGTGAGGTGAAGAAAGAAATTTGAATTTTATAGGTTTATCCATGAGACAGATAAATATCCCATCATGCTCTGTTATAAAATGATACAATAGAGAAATAAATGGTAAATCTAAAATTGTTTTGTCTATATGATTTTTTACTAAGACAAATGATATTTTGAAACATATATTGTCTTGGAAAATATGAAATTTGGAAATTTCATAATTGATATGCATTCGAATATCATTGGCAGAAGATAAAAATTCTTTTATCTTTTTGAAGTACTTGGTCGGAACGAGTCCTTGCTGCATACAATTTGAATATGCTCCTGAATCAACAAAAGCCATTATTGTGAAATCAAAATCTTGAATAATTACTCTGACCATTATATGCCATTTCTTGATTTTGATATGGTTAAGAATTTGGATGAAGTTATCATTGTCTTGATTATTGATAATAGGTTATTCAACCTCATTATCAGAAATTGGAAATTTACTAGGTTCTCCTAGTTCACTAGATTCATGATTTCTAATTAAACACTCTATTTTTAAAAAGTTTAATTCTTTAGTTATTTTTGTGTTAGGATCTTTTAATTCTCTTATTTCAATTTTAATATTTTTAATTTTTTTCTAAAGTTCCTGTAAGGTAAATTCTTTTTCCTTTCGTTTAAGTTTATTGAATTTTTCAAGAGTTTGCGAAATGCTTGGAGTATTGTTATTATTAGACTTAGTATTTTTTTTCTTTAGAATTATATTTCTAAGTCTTTCAAGGTATTCTTGCTTTAATTCTGAATTTTTAATTTTGCTAATTAGATCTAACAAGAAGTTTTCTTATTCTTCATTTTATTTAAAACATTAACTTTTTGACAACAACTATCCCTACACCACATAGAGATGTTAAGAGAATCACTGTCAGAACTTGAAGAGTTAAGACTCTAAGGATTCAGGGTATTCAAATTCTCCTAAATCTTCACTATCACTCTTATAGTATTTAATTAACTCTATGATTCTAAAAAATTCTTGTTCATCTTCATAAGAGATTTTTAATTGTTTAATTTTATTTTTAACTTGAAATGAAACACTTAAGTTTACTTTTATTAAACGATTTTTTATTGAACTTTCTTTTAGAATAATTTTTATTCTTAGAAAAAATTTTGTTAAAATTTTTGTTCTTTGAAAAGTATTGGTCAAAATTTTTATGCTTATTTTGTGGTATTGTCTCTTATAAAGCTTGTGAGACTTTCTAGGACTTAAATGAGAATTTTTCCTATTTTTTTGGGAAGGAGCAATAGTGGGTAAACCATACCGCTCTCAGAAATTGTCTAATTCGGATTTGACAGTTTTATTTTTCTTTTTTATTTGTTTATTGATTTTCATATCAATACACATTTTCAAACTTTCCTTTTGAATTATAGTAATTATTGTATTATAGGTAAAACTATCATAGTCTATGTTTCCTAGGTCACTACTAAAGACTGTTCTTAATTTGTGTGCGAATAAATTGGATAATCCATTTATAATTTTTTTTCCAAAATGGTTGATTACTATCATCCCTTGTCATTACTCTGGACAAAAATATATATTTGTACTAGTTAAAATCACTTAGGGTTGGACACCTAAGATTAGTTAATTGATCTTGGATACGCAAAGTAACATTACTTGGTGCTCGAATGAACTATTCAATTATTGTGTAAATGGGTGTATTAATGGCATCAGTATTGTTTCCCGATTCTCTCCAATAGTTGGATTTCCTTCAACATCAATCTTTACTGCTAAAATTATGGTATTTTTAGATTCTTTTGTGAGATATTTTTTCCACCAAGAATGTAACATTCCTGTGAATCCTGTGACTAAAGGATTTATTACATCATTGTGAAGTAAATTATGTGTGGCAATGTAGCGGTTAGCTACCATTGCCAAATGCTGTAATTTATTGAGAACTTTCTATTTAGAAAGTCCATCAATATTTCATTCGTACAATTTCTCTGCAGAAATAAAAAATTGATTAACTAAAGAATTTTTAAAAATTTGAATATCATGAGGAATTGGCCTTTTATGTCATTTCCTTTCTAATTTATTAATTTCTAAATTTTTGAATGTATCTCCAATATTATTAACGTTTGAAGATTTATGGATTGTGGATGACTCATAGTTGGATTTTGACCCATGACTTTCTGATTCTGAACTATTGTCTTGGTTAATAACCTTAACAGAAAAAAATGATTCAACAGATTTATTCTGCAGTTCTTGAAACATTTTATCTATCTGTTAATTAAGGGGGACAATATTCAAATTAGTTTTATCTGAAAGATTTATTAAGAGTTTTTTTCAGGGATTCATTAGGTTTAGGTTCATTGAGGACATCAACCTTATTCTCAATTTTGTCTAATTATTTTCTTATTGTAATTAGACTTTGATTGTTGTAATTGAGTTGTTCAACTATTTTTATTTAGTTCTTCTTCCTTTGAAATTTTGAAAGGAGAAGCAGAGATTAGAGATTTTTTGTGGTTTATTAAGATTTTTTCAGGTGCTGGATGACTAGCAGTCACCACACTAGAGTCTTCTTTGATCCATTTAGATTTAAAAATTACATTAATATTTTCTCATAAATTTCCTCGATATAATCAAGAAAAATATATCAACTCTAAATTCTTTCTTAAATGTCTTTCATTCAGCAAGAATGGTTCTTCTTTGATCTATATTATATTTTTCTCTAAACCTATTATGTCTATGTAGATTGGCTGGGTCATCATTATATTGGTTTAGACCTTCCCAATAAGGTTTGTATTCTTGGTCCAGGGTTCTTAAACTTAGGACTAGGAGTTGTGGATTAACTTGGAAACCTGATTCAGTGGGTGCCTCTTGTTCGTCAGATTGTTCAGACTTATTATCATAGACTGGCTAATTGACTTTAGAATTTGTAGTTATTCCTTTAAGTCTTAGTTTTTTAATTTTTGTTCTAATTGTTGAATCCTAAGATCTTGATCATTATTAATTGATGATCCAGAAAAGGAATTCCTAGGAGTACTAGACTGGCTATACTTCCTAATTTGAGGATTAGAACTAGAAAATTGGAAGTTGATTTTAATGATACCATCCATGTACTGCTGGATGTAATCTATATCTTCAATTGGGTGTTGTATTGGAGTGGCTTGTCTTTCATCGGTTAAAAGCCAATTTGTTGATAAAGTAATATCATACCATCTGATTATATTAGGGACTCTAATATTAGCATTACTTTGATTATATTGGATCAATATGGTTTGATTCTTTGGACTCCTATCGATGGCTTGAAAATTCATATTGATTTTTGTAACTTTGTAATGAATTCTAAAAATTAAAGCTAGAGGTTGGGTGCCTTCTTGGTAACCACTAGTTTTAATATTCAAAGTTAATGATTTTAGAATATCAAGATCTGCCAAACTAACAGAAAAATCTGGGAACAAATTGAAATGGATTGGGTCATTATAAAGTGATGATTCAATTAATCCTAAAATACTACCATTAAAATTTGTGAATCTTGCATCTCGCAAGACTAACAAGACAGAAGTATTTAAGCCTCTTCTTGTAAGTGGTTTAACTCCAATCTGCACTAAACCAAAATGATGAAAATTATATCCTTCTTCAATGTGATGTTTAATTGCATTAGAAGAACGTAATTGACAAGTTTCGTGCTCTTTCCCAAGAACATATATTTTTTCAATTGTTTTTACATGATGTTGAGGACTGAAAGAAGCAACAGACCGTGTTGATTTGTAAATATTTTTATTAGGGATTTCAGGTATATTCCATACCCTATGATCTTCTTGATCATCTGCTAATTCAAAATGTTCGTCATTTATTTTGTCTGGTATTGTGGTTATTGTAGACATATTGCTACTAGAAGAATTACTTCTAATAACCTACTCATGGCTCAAATTACTTATTTATTCTTATGATTGAAAATTTCATATTGTATTTAGGTTACTAATCTGTTGTGACTTCTATAACCTCCTATTAGGTTCGCTCTTCTCCAACCTGCCTCTACAACCACCCTACCCTCGGGATTTACGGTCTCTAAGAGGTCTTACTGAGATACCTGAAGCTAATCAAGTAGAAGCCGATACGTCATCCTCTAATAAAACATATTCACATATTAGATAAACAAATATTAAAGAAAAATAATCAAGCATAAAAATAACCAGCCACTTGGGCGGAGAGTGAGATTAAATAAAAGTAATTATTCAGGTAAGCAATTGATAAACAATTATAACAAAAACCAGCCATAACAGGCGGTGAACATATTAATTATGCAGATTAATTAAGTAAATAGTAAATATCCCCACCAGGTTTGGCTCTGATACCAAGAGATGCGGAGTGAAGTCTTTTTACAGCTTATATTCCTTTTATGCATCATGTATATTTATTTTGCTTATTCGAGTAAAATGTAAGCTTTCCAATTACGATTAATGAAGATCAATGGGCCAAGAAGTCTGCATTTTGGTATCTTCCTTTTATTTGATTACATTTAAGTTGCTTTTCTTTTGGTCTTCCACTTCAGAGGCATCAATTTGATTTTATATCTATTGAAACAGCAATACTCTTTCATACCCTCTCACCAAATCAATTCTCATAGACTGGAACACCTGGTCCCTAAATCACACAACACCTTTCACTAAATGATCCAACCAACCTGACACTACTTCCTAAAGAAGACAGACGCAACCTAACCAATAGGAGTTTATTTTCCAATATTAAAAATGATCGGATATCATTAACACATAATATTTGCTAATAAAGAGAAAACTCTTTAGTATATTGAACACCAAAAACAGCAGAGGAAGCCATTGTAAGGAAACTCTAGTAATTAGCTTACGCACTTCTCGCTACAACTAAATAACTATGACTGCAAGGATATATCATGATTAATGATCAACAGAAACTTCTATTTAGCTCATACACTTCTTCCCACAACTAAATAACTGTGACAACAAGGATATTGATAAGACTTTTCTTAGATAGAAGTTCTTATCGTTACTCACAACAATTCCTTAAGAATTCCTCATAGAATTTTATTAGAATGATAAAAAAATCAGATTACAAGATTCAAGCTTCCAAGAGGCTTGTTCTCTCCTATTCTAAATTTTTGAGAGGTTAGATCTCACCACAAGAGCCTAGCTCAATAATTTTCTCCACACCCTCAAATCTGACTTTTAGTCCTATTTATACAATATGGATATAAAAATAACTAACTTTTATAGGTGAAAAGACGTAACAAGACACGAGAAACATAATCCCTCAAAATAAACCAATTTTCAACTAACCAACACACTTATTCCTCCTAAAATAAGTATACCGAACCTAGGGCTTATCATTACCAACCCCCCCCCCCCCTTCAAAACCTTCACCTTGTCCTCAAGGTGGAATGCTGGAAATTGTTGTTGAATGGTAGAAAAATCCTCCCATGTAGCTTCAAAATTCGGCAATGACTTCCATTTCATCAAAACTTCTGTTCCACCTGCATGAGCATTGGGTTTTGGTCATTGCTGCAGCATATTTCCGGTTCCACCCTTAGTTCTAACTCTCCTATGAGCTGTGGTGGCATGGTTGATGAGGAGTTGACATCTCTTAAGGCTCGACAAAGTTGTGATACATGGAAGACAAGATGAATGCTAGTGGTAGCAGCAGGTCCAGCTTGTATGCTACACTTCCAATTCTTTATGTAATTTGAAATGGCCCGTAATACCTTGCTGATAATGTTTCGTTGCTCCTCTTTGCTAATGATCTGTGTCCGTAAGGTCTGATTTTGAGAAACACTCTATCACAAACCTTGAATTCTTCTAATCTCCGTTTAGAATCTACCTGTTGCTTCATTCTTTGTTGAGCCTGAAATAAGTGCATATAAAGATCATCAAGGACAGCATCTCGGGTCTCTAACATATCCTCCACCGAAGATACAGCTGTTATCCCCTTCTTATACCGAATAATGGGTGGTAGATCTCTCCTATATAACATCTTGAATGGTGTGTTCTTTAGCGAAGTATGGTAGGAGGCATAATACTAATAATCCGCCCAAGCTAGCCATTTAGACCATTTCTTCTGTTGCTCGTAGGTGAAACAGCGAAGATACATCTCCAAACACCTATTAAGAACCTTGGGTTGACCATCCTTTTGTGGTTGGTATGTTGTACTTTACTTGAGCTTTGTCCCTTGGAGTTTAAATAATTCCTTCTAAAATTGGCTCAAGAAAATCCGGTCTCTATCTGTGATAACAGATTGAGGAATGCCATGTAGCTTGAAAATCTTTCTCATAAACTGGTCAGCCACTGTAAATGCAGTAAATGGATGCTTCAGCCGTAAAAAATGAACATACTTGTTCATTTTGTCCACTACCACTAATATAGTATCCCAACCATCTGACTTTGGTAATCCTTCGAAGAATTCTAATGTAGCCTCATCCCAAACTTGTGATGGCAAGGGAATGGGCCATAGAAGACCGGCTAGGGAGGCTGATGTATACTTTTTTATGGCATACTACGGACATGCTTTGGAACATCTTGTTTCATTCCTTCCCAAAATAGTTCGGTAGCCACTCTTTTATAAGTTCTTAATTCTCCTGAATGTCCTCCTATAGGAGTGTTGTGAAAATGAATCAAATATTTTTGGAGCACCTTGGAGGTCTTAGGAATCATTAACCGATTTTATAGTACAAAATGTCATCTTGCACCGTAAAATCGTAATGCTGCTGCCTGTCAGTTCACAAATCCTCCTTGAGTCGCGTGAGTAGTGTGTCAGCCTCTATTTCCTTCTTAAGCTTTGGCCAATGTTACCATTCAAGTATCCTCATGGTTGACAATTCACCAATAACCAGCTTTTGAGAGAATGCATCAGCTACCCTATTGCGAGAACCACACTTGTACTCGATGTCAAAGTTGATCCCTGTCAATTTAGAGACCCAATTCTGGTATTCTGAGCCAATTACCCTCTGTTCCAACAAGTATTTGAGGCTTTGCTGATCTGTTCTTCCACAAATTTCTGCCCCATCAAATATGGTCGCCACTTGCTCACTACATAGAGTATGGCCATGAGTTCTCTTTCATAAACTGATTTCTTCCTTGCTTGAGCCCCAAGAATTTGACTGAAATATGCTATTGGCATTTGATCTTGCAATAACACAGCTCCTAATCCATTATCTGAGGCATCGGTTTCTACAACAAATGGCTTGCTGAAATCAGGTAGGGATAAGACGAGCACGTTGACCATGGCATTTTTGAGATCGAGGAAGGCTGTTTCTTATGCTAGAGTTCATCCAAACTGATCCTTCTTTAATTATTCAGTCAAAGGTTAGGCCACCCGTGCATAGCCAGCCACAGATTTCTAGTAGTATCTGGTAAGACCTAGAAACCCCCTCAATTCCTTGAGATTTCTCAGTGTTGGCCATCGTTGCATAGCCCTTATCTTTTTTGGATCAGCTGCCAACCCTTCCTTGGATATGATGTGCCCAAGATATGCTACCTTGCAGCATCCGAACTCACATTTGTTTCTGTTGGCATAGATTTATGGCATTCCAAGATGCCAAGCACAATATCAAGATGCTCTTGATACTTCTCCTCGGTTTTGCTGTAGATGAGGATGTCATCAAAGAATACTAGAACGAACTGGCGGAGATATGGCCAGAAAATGTCATTCATCAATGACTGAAATGTCACTGGTGCATTCGTAAGTCTGAAGCATTATAAGAAACTCGTAATGTCCATCATGCGTCCTAAACGCTGTCATAAGCACATCCTCCCTCTTGACTCGAATCTGGTGATACCCCGATTTCAACTCCAATTCAGAAAAAAAATACAGCTCCATTTAATTCATCAAGAAGCTCATCAATTACGGGAATGAGATACTTATCTGCTATTGTAGCTCGGTTTAGGGCACGATTGTCCACGTAAAAACACCAAAATTCATCATTTTTCTTCACTAAGAGCACGAGGCTAGAGAAGGGAATATTACTGATTTGGATGATCCCCTCTTTGAACATTTCTTGGATCATCTTTTCAATTTCAGCCTTCTAAAATATATGGATAACGATACGGCCGCACCCTAATAGGGTTGTCTTGGGATGTAAAGTAATAGCATGCTCATGAATACGTGATGTCGGTAGTTTTATTTGTTAAAAAGAATGACGGGTCCATGCGACTATGCATTAATTATAGAGAGCTGAATCGAATAACTATCAAGAACAAGTATCATGTACCCCAGATTGAGGATTTCTTTGACCAGTTGAAGGGAGCTAGTGATTTTTCCAAGATTGATTTAAGGTTAGGATATCATTAATTAAGAATCAAAACTGAAGATTTGCCCAAAACTACATTCAGGACAAAATACGAGCATTATGAGTTTCTAGTAATGCCCTTCGACCTGATGAACGCTCCAGCATCATTTATGGACATGATGAATAGAATATACAAGGAGTATATGGACAAGCTCATTAGTGTCTTCATCGACAATATTCTATTATATTCCAAGAATAAGGATGACTATCAAAGTCATCTTCGTACTGCACTCCAAATTCTCTAAGACAATAAATTATATGCCAAATTCAAAAAATGTGAATTTTGGCTTGATTGAGTTGTCTTTCTTGGACATGTGATATCTGGAAAAGGAATTTCAGTTGATCCTTGGAAAGGTTGAAGGAGTGGCTAAATGGCCGAGACCTACTAATGTTACTGAAATCAGGAGTTTTCTTGGTCTAGCTAGGTATTACAGAAGATTTGTAGAATGATTTTCTAAATTTGCATCACCTCTAACTCAGATAACTAGAAAGGAAGTAAAGTTTCAATGGACAAGTGAATGTGAAACTAGTTTTCAAGTTCTCAAGTAAAGACTCATTTCAGCACCAATACTCACAATTCCTTCAGATTCTGACAAATTTATGATCTTTAGTGATGCCTCAAATAGGGGACTTAGTTGTATGCTAATGAAAAATGAAAAGGTTATCGTTTATGCTTCTCGCCAATTGAAGGAGTATGAGATGAGGTATCCAACTCATGACTTAGAATTTGCAGCGGTGGTTTTTGCACAAAAAATTGGAGACATTACCTTTATGGCTCCAGGTGTGAAATTTACACTGATCATAAAAGTCTTAAGTATTTCTTCACCCAAAATAGCTAATATGTGGCAAAGAAGATGGTTGGAGCTGGTTAAGGATTATGACTGGGTCATCAATTACCATCTAGGAAAAGCCAATGTTGTAGATGATGTTTTAAGTAGAAAAAGTGTTGGAGCCGCATCTAATTTAGCAACTACGCAATAGGAGAATATAAGAGATATGGAAAGAATGAGTCTATAATTTATCAATAAAAATGATCAGAGTTATATAGCGATGTTCATAGTACAACCCCCACTGTATGGGAGTATAAAACATGAACAAAAGAGTCACGAATAATTGCAGAAGATAACATATGAAGTGAAAAGTGGGAAGCAAGGATTCTTCACAATATCTGATGATGGTTATTTTTGAGATTCAGCAACCGTTTATGTGTTCATAATAGTTCAAACATCAAGGAGGATATTTTAAGGGAGGCTCATTATTCTCCTTACTCAGTTCACCCAGGGAGAACTAAGATGTATCGAGATTTGCATACAAACTTTTGGTGGAATAACATGAAGACAGATGTAGCAAAATTTGTAGAGAAGTGCCTTACATCCCACAAGTAAAAGTTGAACATCGCATACCTTCTAGATTACTTATGCAACTACCAATTCCTGAATGGAAATGGGAGCATGTTGCAATGGACTTCATAGTGGGCTTACCAAAGACACCTAAGGGACATGATGATATATGGTTTGTTGTGGACAGATTAACTAAGACTGCTAGATTTATACCAGTACGCACCACTTATTCCATGGAACAATTTACATAGTAGTATGTGGATGAGATTGTGAGACTACATGGGATACCAGTTGTAATTATGTCGGATTGTGATCCGAGGTTCACATCAAACTTTTGGAAAAGTCTTCATGATGCGATGGGAGCCAAGTTAAACTTTAGCACAACTTTTCATCCTCAGACAGATGGTCGGTCAGAACGAACCATCTAAACCTTAGAAGATATGTTACGAGCATGTGTCTTGGACTTCCAAGATCATTGGGGAAAACATCTACCTCTGGTGGAATTTGCCTATAATAGTAGTTATCATACTACTATTGGCCTGGCTCCATATGAGGAATTATATGGAAAAAAATGTAGATCTCCTATTTATTGGGATGAGGTAGGAGAGGGAAGAATGCTCGAGCCAGATCTCATCAATGAAACTAAAGACGTGATAACATGGGTACATGAAAGGATGAGAACCACTCAATCTAGGTAAAAGAGCTATGCTGATAACCGTCGTAGAGACTTGGAGTTTGCTGTGGGTGATGCAGTATTTCTGAAAGTGGCTCCTATGAAAGGACGAGTTATGAGATTTGGGAGAAAGGGAAAACTAAGTCCCAGATTCATCAGACCATTTGAGATATTAGATAGAATTGATGATATTGCGTATATATTAGCTCTTCCACCTAACTTATATGGAGTACATAATGTGTTCCATGTTTCAATGTTAAAGAAGTACATCCCAGATCCATCACACGTCATCGGTTATGAACCACTGGAATTACGAGAAGACTTGACCTATGAAGAGAGACCTGTTCAGATTCTAGATTTTTGCATTCCAAGAAAATTCCATTAGTCAAAGTATTATGGAGAAATCATATGATCGAAGAGGCTACATGGGAGCGCGAAGAAGAAATGAAAGAGAAATACCCCGAACTATTTTTTTCCAAATTAAGTAAGTAGTATTTTTCGTGGATGAAAATTGTTATAAGGAGGGTATATGTTACTAATTAAAAATAAGATGGGAGTTTTCTCAAATAGGATTGTTTTGAGAAATTATCGAATATGTTTGGATAAAAATATTAATAAAAGAGATAATAATAAAGTTTGATAGATTGGAACATAATATTTAGTATTTGAAACAGGTTCAAAAAATCCTTAAGGGCACAAGTTAAAAGAATTGGTATTATTAAGTTTATGGTTATTAGTTTGTTAATTATTATTAAGTTTCATAGAATTAATTGTTATTATGTAAATCTTAAAAACGTGAGGGTAGGAGTTAAAGAAGGTCTTATTGTTATTTGTTTTGATAGCTTAATAGCTAAATTCTTTGAAAATAATTAATCAATTCTTACGACACACGTTGGTTTTCTTTCGTTTCTCACATTTGTTATGTTTAAGTTTGTATTTATTAACTTTCTAGTATTTATTGTTATTAGTTTACTTAAAGTTTACAAAAAAATAAAGAAATTGAACTACGGACAGAGTTAAAATTTTATAATTTAATGCGTATTTATTTGAGTTAGTAACATTAGAAATTAAAAGCAAACAAGTTTCCTACGAGCTTTTAACAAAGAGTTATTAGAAGTTATTAAAAATTAGAAGTGTTAGATTTCAGTTTTTTTAAGCTTAGAAACAGTAGAAGCATTTTAAAACAAGGAAAGTTTCTATTAAATATTTAATATATAAAACTATTTAAAGAGGGAGACAACGTATGATAATTTGTTTGAAAGTCCTAAGGTTGTCTTAAAACTATAAAGAAGAAGGGTAAAGAGTTTTAAAAGAAGAAAGAAAACAATTACGAAGTTACAAAGGGGAGTAAGGTGAATTTCAAAATTTTGAAGAATAAGAGGTAAGTAACCAAATTATGTTTGACTGAAAACACAGTACTAGAGATTGGTTGTACATGATTATATTTACTACTAATGCTAATTTATTAATATATGAATATGTATGTTAATGTTTTCTCTAGATCTATGTTTTTGAATTTTCACGAAACACTAGGTTTCATCTATTAAATATTAAGTTTATAAATGTTATAGATCACTCATTTATATATTAGTAGTATCATTAAAGTTTTGTTATATAATCTCATAAGCTTGATTTTGTAATTTATATGGGAGCATTTATGTTATGTCATGAATTGTTACAAGAATATGTCATTAATGTTTAAGGTAAAAGCTTTATAAGTTTATGAAATTTGAGTCGACTTAAGGACTCACTAGTACGTTCTTATGCTATTTACATTCATTGTTACCACAACCAAGTTGTTAAATATGTTATGGCTCCAGCTTATGTTATTAGATTTCTTATATGTAAGTTTTGTATTATTTAAGGGAATCATAAACAACGTGAGTTAAGTTATCTCATTTTTATGCCTCAAAATCTCACGTAATATTTGTATGCAAGGTAAGTTATATAACGTGCTTATATATGCTAAGTTATATGTATCATTTGTACACGAAATATTTTTGTGCACGAAATATTTTTGTGAACCCTTCAATATTTCCTTTGTATCCACTACAGACTTTTGGTGAACTCTTCCAAGAATTATTAATTTTGTACGTGAAATATTTTGGTGAACCCCTCTAAGAATTATTAATTTTGTACATGAAATATTTTGGTGAACCCTTCAAGATTTCCTTTGTACCCCATAACGATATTTTGGTGAACCCCTTCAAGAATCATTAATTTTGTATGTGAGATATTTTGGTGAACCCTTCAAGATTTTGGTGAACCTCTGCAAGAATTATTAATTTTGTACGTGAAATATTTTGGTAAACGCTTCAATATTTCCTTTGTAACCCACTACAGAATTTTGGTGAATCCCTCCAAGAATTATTAATTGTGTACGTAAAATATTTTGGTGAACCACTCAAGATTCCCTTTGTACCCAACTATGGAATTGAACACATACTCATAATTGATGATTCTTGATACAATCGAACAGTTATTCATAAACTCATTAAAAGTTGTCGTTGATAATATTATTGTACTTTTGTAATAAATATCAAGTGAAACGTGCTTTTCACCATATATAATTAATTATATGTCGTGATGTTATGATGGCCGATAAATCCTATTTATAGGTTTGACAAACATATTTAACCAATAATGTTGGATTATACTGTTAAATCAAACTTATTCACTAAAAGTTTGAAATTAATATATTGAAATTTGAAATTTAGGACATTTTCGGTCTTTCAACAAATTCAATATTTTAAAATTGGTCAGGGTATACTACATTTTAGAAGAACACCTCGAAGAAAATTAATTTTTAAATTTTGGTGAATACCTCAAACATTTATTGTACGTGAAATATTTTGGTAAACCCTTCAAGAATAATAGATTTTTGTAAACCCCTCCAAAAACTATTAATTTTGTACGTGAAATATTTTGGTCAACCCCTCAATATTTCCTTTGTACCCCATTACGAATTTGGTGAACACCAAAATACAAAGTCAATTTTGGTGAACTCCTCCAAAAATTATTAATTTTGTATGTGAAATATTTTGGTGAACTCCTCATGATTCTCTTTGTACCCTACTACATATTTGGTGAACACTAAAATACCCAATCGCCATTCTTCAGCCCCAAACGCCATTCTTCAGCCCCAAACGCCATTCTTCAGCCACCAAACTCTATCTTGAAGGTGCAATCACCACCCTTTGTACCTAATCGCTAGTTTTATGGCTTCAATCGCCAATTGACACTGTAAACGCTATATGTGAACATGCGATTGTCTATGCTGCTTTTAAACGCCACTTTTGTGGCCCTAATCACCGCTTTTGTGGTCCTAATCGTCATTCTTCATTAAGAAACTAAAATTTATAATTTTTTAATTAATTGTCGTACACCGGATAAATCATCGATAGAAATACGAAAAAGTCATTCTCTAAATGCAAATACTCACTATATTCACTTATTAAGTAATATTAGATTGGATTAAGTAAGGATTCCCGAAGTAATTGAAACCTTATTCATAAACTCGTTAAAAGTTGTCATTAATATTATTGTGTTTTTGTGACAAATATCGAGCGAGATGTGTTTTCACTATATATAATTATAGGTCGTGATGTTATGATGACCAATAAACTTATTTATGGGTTTGACGTACACGTATAACCTTTAAGATCGGATTCTACTGTTAAATCAAACATCTATAACAAATATAAAAGCACCAAAATGTGAAAGCAAAATTGACTTCAATGCCCTTCGCATTTTAATTTATTTACCAATTTATCCTTAATTTATTATTTTTATTGTAAACTTCACATTGAATAGAATTAATAAGGAAAAAACCTTATTAATTGGTAAAAAAGAACTTATTAATTTTTTTATTTCATCATTTGCAAATAAGTTGTATTTTTTTTTGTCAAAGCAATAAAGTTACATGACCGGCTTTATAAATATGAAGGGTTTGCAATTCATAAATATTATTTAATATTTTTTTTATTTACCATTTTTCATCTCATAATTTACAATCTTATATACATATATAAAATTGATGGCAAATGGCATGCCCAACTTTATGACATGTGTCAACCTACATGAATATTTTACAATTTTGTTTATAAAATATATTTATTAATACAGTAATTAAGACAATTAAGATACTAAAATCAGATATAATAAAATGAGTTAAATGTACGTGCCGTATTAATGGATGGGAAATCAAAGATCGTTATATTATATAATATATAATCAGTACACTACATTTTCACTCCATTATATAATTAATAAATGAACAAAAAATGATAAAATTAAATAGCTATGATAATATCTGTCTATATTTAATTAGAAGTGACAGATAATGTAGACGTTGGAAAATTAACTTAATAATTGATAAATGAGATAATTATCATAATATGTTTTCTTTCTATAATTATTTTATTACTATTGTCTATTAAGTTAATGGCGAACGCCACTATCTTATTATGTAGAAAGATAACCCTTTCTATAAAAATAAAGATGCAGAACGCCAATATCTTATTCTCATTGCCTCATGAAATAATAGTAATGGTCTAACGGGTTACCATCCAGCTATGGCGAACTTCCAAAAGATTTTTTTTGTCCCTCAATATTCCACCTTAAATGCTTTTCATTGCATTGTTACAATTAATTAGACTTACTTAAATTACTTATTATTAAATTGGCAAAAGCAAAAAAATAACTGATTTATACAACAATGAACATTTTTTCCTATTAGCATTCTTCCTTCATTCATATTTAATGAGGAATTTCATGGGCTGTGAAGTGGATTAGGAGAGAAAAAAAAAAGAGAGTTGTTGGGGAATGTAATAGAATTTGTTAAATGATTTTGTACGGTAATTAAAATCATATTCTACTTCATTCTCCTACTACAATGAGAAAATGATCAACTGAGGACAGATGAGAGTCAATAGGTGTTTCTCTTACTTCAATTCAAAGATCTCAACTTTAACTATTTGGTTATCAGCTTAAAATTTAAATTTTCTGGTTCTCAAATATCACCCCTGTTTATGTAGTTTTGGGTAAGTTCTGATACACTTTCTCTTTCTCTATTATACTATCATTATATTCTCGATAGTTGTATTTATGTTTCTGTTTTCCGTTAGCATATGTTTTAAAGTTTTCATTTTTCACATTATGTGTGTTTGTTACAAACTAATAAGATTTTTATAGACATATAGTTGAATCATGTAGATACCATAAAAATAGATTTGAACACATTCGAGCTTACAGAAATACAAATCAAAGTATAATTGCTCAGTTTAATATATAGTTGTTTTTGTTTTTTATAACATAAAATTATATGTTTGTGGTGTTTATTTAAATTAAGGAGGAGAGAATTAGTGTATAAACAGATAATGGAGTATGCGAAAGAAGGAAATGAACATATATAGTGATAGAAGAAACTAATGCTATATAGATTTTTTTTTCTCCTAATACTCTATGTTTTATATTCAGTTTACCTATTATCTCATATGCTATATCATAAAATATGTTAAGCGAAAACTATTTAGAGTCTGTTTATAATATCAAATTTAATTTGTGGTTTATATAGTTTAATTTTGCGTAAGTTACTAGTATTGTATAAATACATTATTGAGACGGAGACATACTAAGCGTACAAGGGACGATGCAATTCATATATAGTCAATAATAAATAAAACTATTAGTGTAGAGTTTATTCTAAATTATAAGAATAGTAGTAAATTAAATTTTTTATGCTACAAAACCGTGTAACACACAGGCATAAAAACCAGTATCCACTAAAAGTTTGAAATTAAATATAAATTTAAAAATTTAACCTTTTATTTTATAATTATAACCTCATAAAATTTGATAAATAATCTCATTTAAGTTTTAATTTATAACTCTATAAATATGTTATCTAAATCTACCCTCATTTTTTTATCAAGATTAACCTCAATGCTAAACGCCATTGTGTCTGGCAATTGGCCCCCAAAGTTGGTCAACACAACCCAAACGCCATTCATGAATAGTGATGGGTCAAACTGATCTTTTTTGGACTCCAAATGCCAGAAACAGTGGCATCCACAGCCTGAGGGTAGCAAAACGCCATGTAGATATTGCTGCGGTTTTGACACTTACACCATTTTCTCTTAACCAATTTCACACAGACATTTTCACAAACTTATTTATTTTCATACATTTAATCATTTTCACACTCTTAACAATTTTGTCAGTGTGATTGGGGATCCAAGTTTACCCAATTTTTTTTGCAACTTAGCCACACACCTTCACAAATTTCATTCACTTAGTAATTTTCTAATCCCAATGGCGATTAGCATTGCAACATGGCAATCAGGACCTCCTAAGAAGCGATAAGGACCTAAACTTTATAGTTATTTTGTTACACTTAGTCATTTTTGTGACTTGATCATTTTCAAAACTTAACAATTTTTATGTATTTTGTCATCTTTTTATCTACTTATTAATTTTCTCACACTGACATTTTCATGTACTTGTTTTGATACACTTAATTATTTTCTTACACTTAGTCATATTTTCATGCACTTATGTATTTTTACACACTTAACTATATTCACACACTTGATCATTTTACACACTTAGCTATATTCACATACTTAGTCATACGTTTTGGTTATACACTTGAGTCACATACACTTAACAACTCTCATTCACTTAGCAACTTGTTACACTTTGGCATCTTCATATATCAATTTTCACACGCTTAGCTATTTTCATGCACTTAGGCACTCTCGCATTTAACCATTAATGTATGAAAACCGTTAAGTGTCATTTTCAAAGACTTAGCAATTTTCAACACACTTTTTTACTTTCAAACACTTAGTTATTTTCACACATCTCCTCATTTTCACACACTTAGTAATTTTCACACATTCAACCATTTTTATTAGCACACACTTAACAATTTTAACGTACTTATCTATTTTCACACACTTAGCATTTTTATTTGCACACATTTAACCATTTTCACTTAGACACACTTAGCAATTTTCATGGACTGAACCATATTCAGACACATGGTAATTTCATATACATAATCATCATTCTCATGAACTTAACTATATTCACACTTAGTCATTTTCAAACATTTTTGTACACTTTATCATTTCAAACACTTAATAACTTCCATACACTTCATCAATTTCACATACTTGACCATTTTTACACGTTTAACATTTTTCACACTTGAAGATTGTTATATCCTTTGCCTATGAAAAATAATCAGTTATCAAATAATTAGATTTTCCCCATATTCTATCATACTGAGTCACACAAGACAATATGGAGTGTTTTTTTTGTCATTTACATATTGAATGATTAATTCCCCTATTACACCTTGAATTCCCAATAACTAAGAATCTTAATAATATGAAGGAAGAATCATAAGACTTATGACTCTTCAATCATAAGTCATGTTCTCCACTTCACGCCGAGCAGAATTTTGAAGTCGAGCAGAATTGAAGAAGATTGTTGATGGATAACTTGAAGCTAGGGAAGACCACCTGAAAACTGCTAGAGTATCATCACATAGATCTTATACAAAAAAAATGATTTTTTCCACTAAGAAGTGGAATATTCACATGCATATTCCAAAAGATAAAGAACCTATCTTGACAGCATTCAGCTTCAAGATGTTACACATTTTGATAACACAAGTATCACATATAAATAAAATCATATGCATCTCAACGAAAACACACATTCTGCCAACACAACATAGTTTTTCTGTGTTGCTCATTCTGAATAGGGTTTTAACAACACAACACAACACATTCTGCTATAAACAGGGTTTTCATCCAAGGATTACGCTATCAATAACCACTTCGTCGGCCCATATTTTGTTACCAGTTCAATGATTTTATCATCTTCCTTTCCACCAGACCAAGCACGACAAAAGGTTATTTGATTTATCAACAACATGCAAAAACAAATAAGGATAGGAGAAAAATCAATATGCACCTCTTGAATCCAAGGTCCTTTAATGAGTTCTGGATTAGGAACCTTTTGCCATCTATGCAGACATTGCACCTTTGTCTGTCAGGGAAAAACTCAGCTGCAAATTAATTTCACACAAACACTGATTTACATATATTGAATTCACAAAATTTGGCTATACAACAAACACTGACTGCATATTTGAACTATGATAACTAATGTAAGGTTAAAATATGACATGTTATGTGTAGATGTGATTGGTATAGGGGTGTTTTTCTTTTAAGAGAATGTAAATTAATCATGTCTCACTGTCCTAGTTAGCATAAGAATAGGTAAATTCAGTACTCTAAGAAAATAAAGGCAAAGTCATGGGAGGACTCATCGACTTTGCCTTTATTTCCCTTGAGAAATGGATTTATTCTTCTCCAATAATTTATAAAAATATAAAATAGTTTCAGACGACTTTAATAAAACTAGGTAGGGTGACACGTGCAAGGCATGTGCGATGGCATTGTTTTAAATCACTTAAATGACTAAATATTAATATATGGAACAAATATAACATACTAATATCTGGAGAATGCAACAAAACATTGATGCAACACATAGCAAGAGCAACACATATGCAACAAAACATTGATGCAACACATAGCAAGAGCAATATTCGTTGCTGGGAATGTGAAGCTACAAGCACCGCGGTCCTGTTGAAGAGTGCTTGGCTGTCAAATACATTGATAATGTTGTACTTCACAAGTTCTTGATAAAATTTATCATATTTAATATGTAATAAGTGTGATCCTTCACTAATAACACATGCAATATGATCCATAAAAGATTTTAGAATTTGAATATAATTTAGCACATGAGTGAATGGATATGGTTATCTAGGAGAGACTTTTAACTTGTTAGAGTATAGGAACGTATAATGTAAATACATACTACTCATAGAAACCAATGAGAAAAAATGAGCTAGGTTTAGGATCTACAACCAAAATAATGATTTTAAACTTCTCTTATGCACATAATTGGCTGCAATAGTACAATACCGATATTGAAGTTACGTATTCCTTAAAAGGCAAGGATATATCCTTTTATAAATAAAAATAGGATGATGAAATACCTTGCAATGCTACCCTTGAGTTGATGGACGTGTGCATCTACCGGTTTGAAATCAACAATATTTTGTTCCCTATAATAGATAAGAACCTTAAGATTAATGTAATTCCAAAAGAAGTTTCAAATTCTACGAATAATAAGAAGAAAATGAAAGAGAAGAATGAATGAATGAAAGAAAAGAAAATATGGAAGCAAAGCAAATAGGAACAAAATGTATTATAAATACTCACAGAGATCTTAAAACCTTCAAAAAGAGAGAGACAACCTGAGCCACAAAATCTTATCAAGTACCAAAAACTAATCAATTTTTTTATCAGTCACACTAACTTCTTAATCTTTCCACCAACATTGCTCAAATAAATCCATGTTCCTATTTAGCCTTTTCAGCACAGTTTCTCACTTAGAGGGAAGTTACAGTTTACAGATTCAAAATATCGTCTACTGACTTTCCAACTCATATTAATAGAAGTTCTATAAAATGAAACATAACACATATAATCCTTTTAAATTTACATCTATACACATCAGAGATGCACATTCCCTGCCAAAATTTATAAAAATCATTATCATAATGCATTTAATTATTAATTTTAAAATTTAAAAAGATAATTAATCGAGTTGAGGTTTTCATAAAACTCTACAGTGATAGAATTATTTGATATCAGAGTTTCTGCGAAACTTTCTTAAATGTGACAATAGTTGTCACCGCCCACTATCACTGTCGGCCACCAACAGCCACCATTGGACTCGCCATCGGCCGCCATCTGCCGCAACCGGCTGCTGGTTGCCGCCGATGCCGATTTTCCGGCGACATTACCAATCGCTATCTTTGGAGGCGCCAACGCCGAAAATCTAATTTTCAGTGTTAGCGCTAGAATTCTAAGGAATTCCAATTTCTTTTCTTTTTTCTCTGTCGTTTGTCTTGTGCGTTCTTCATCTTTTCACGATTAGAATTATTACAATAAATATTCAAATAAAATTACAAAAACTCATATGCCCCTAAACTGCTTACACAAGATCTAGGAAAAATTAAGAATAAAGCTTAACCCAATAATCACTATACAATTAATGATTTATTATTTGCATACATTAAAAAAATAACCATCCATTAATTCATTCATATGACATATAATATGAATAGTGCAAGAAAACTTACACAATATTTAATATATAAATATATAAAGACCACTCTGATACTACTTATTGAAACTGCAGTGCGTGTGCGGCTAAAGCGTGCGGGCGGGTGGCCCTTTTTAAAAATTATAAAACTTTTTAATAAAGATCAAATATTTTAAATGAAAACAAAAACTTGTGCAGCACTATAGTTTCCAAATAAAAACTTTTTATTGAAAATAATTTTCAATCAGTCAAATCCATTATATACTTATAAGGTAAATCAACAATATACAAGGTTTAGAATCTTATACCTCTTGTAGCCTCAATCAAGCATCCTTGTGAACCGACCTATCCTCCATCCCACGAACTCGTTCCAACGATCAGCAGACTCCGAGATCCACACCAAGATCCTCCAAGCCAATTCTCAGTGCACTAGGACGTATGTGGGCACGTAGAATTATTACATGATAATTTTTTAGTCTATGAACATACTCAATACACGAGATCTAGAGATTTTCTAAGAATGACTTTTGTGAGACAACTCTAAAGGAAAAAGATTATTAGTCTTTTATAACCTTTTTTTATTAACTTTTAATCGCAGTGAATGTTTCTCTTGAGATCAATTGTGTTCTTAACAAAAATTGAACAACTAACACTAATGGCAATTTCTCAGATTTTTAGAGATAATTATAAAATAATAATTAATTTCAACTTATCAAATGCAATGGGACCCATTGCAAATTGGTGCACAATTGCAGTGTAACACAACAGTGCAGTTGGCATGAACTACCACAGTGCCTCAAGGCACTGTGTGTCACGTCACCCTACAATGCCGTCTGGCATTGTAGTGTTAGATGCCTACTGTTGTAGTGTCACGTGACACTATAGTAGTTCACAGTGATCGTCGGTTCTCAATCATTGATCGACACGTGGCAATTACTACAAATTAAATATTTATTTTAATAAGATAAATATCAACATATCAGTTAACTCAAAATATTAACTTATCTGATTATCTAATCAACTAGTTTATCTGTTAATTCACAAATAACAAACTTAGTTGGTTTAATCATTATCCAATAATAATTTTTAATGATCTAATTTCATAAATTAGATATTCAATCTCACATATCGATAATAAAAAAAATACATATTATTATTTATTTATAATTTTCAAAAATTATAAATAAATAATTCAATTAATTAATCACACATAATTATCTCATAATTACCTACTTGTCCCAAAATAATTTTTTTTTTGCAAGTTAGTCTTTTTCTCATGTTCTGGAATATTCACACCTTAGACAGCGTAGTATAGAGGTGACTTGGGGACCATTGACCGATAATCCTAAGCTCCAATAAATCATATTATTAATTAAATAATATTATTTATTAATTCTATTATGACTCCACTATAAATATGGAATTACACTCTTAGAGATTATAGAATGTATTTACAGAGTATTCTCATGCAGTCCACTGATACAAATCATTACATGTAATTCTGTCCTCCAATTATTGGTTCGTAAATTAGAGCTGATCAAAATTACCTTCTTACCCCTCTATATACCTCTTGATCCTTAAGTAACATTAATCCACTAGCGAATGACTAATTTATAATCGTATTATAAATTTGATCTCAATAACCATTCAGTTCCAGAATTAACACTTTTAGGAAACCAATATATGATCCTTTAGGAAAGCTTGGATTCCAAATATTGTAAGAACATGTTCTCAGCCATCCACATCACTAAATCCCCAAAACAAGTCACTAGCTTGTTTTACAAACAAACCTTAACGAGTGAATCAAAAGATCAAGTAGACATGTGAATCAAAAGATCCAGTAGACATGCATATGAGTCCATAACTACTCAGGATTCAGACTGATCTACATATGATCATCGAATTAATGTGTATTAAATCTTTATGATAAACAGCACATTGATAAAGATATTAATCCACATCGGTCATGTCATATATAATCTCATTATATAAAGTACATTCACTAAGATCTCTATCCACATCAATGATTCGAATCTAGATCACACACATTCATAATGCTTAGTGAACCGTACTAGCAACTATTCATTAAAGATATCATACTTTAATATGTTGCTAACAATTTCATTCATTATCTATGATCTTAATCATCTCGTACTAATACAAGATCGTAGTCTCATTAATGAATATGAAATTTTTAGATATTTATATAAATTATTCAACAATAATTTGAAAGAAAAATTATAAGAAAAATGCAATACTTATTAAATTTCATATCAATGTCAATACACATGCTTTGATAACATAACCCCCAACATAAAGGTCACTCAGGAGAGAAGAGTGAAGGGTTTGCGCTGTGAAGGAGTTTCTCATCAGAAAAGGGGAAGGTCGAAGGGACTACTGCTACTAGGGCATTCGCTCAAGAGAGAAGGGAATGACAAAAGAGGCCGCTATAGTTACACAAATAAGAGCTCGTGGTGACCAAGTTGAAGGAGCTCAATAACATCAGAGATAGCAATGGAGCATCTGCCTTGCTGTTGGTTCTTGAGGAAGAGGGAGGCATCATGAGAGGGAAAGCAAATTAGGTTTCATTTAAGCTTTTAACCTAAAAGCATGTGTATTGACTAAATTTATGGACCGAACTAAAAGTTCTGTGTTATCTAGAATGAGGATCGAACTGACCAAATATGAGAATAAAACCATCCATTCCGATCAACTTCGGTTAAGTCCGAATCGAATTACATGGTTTAGATAATTTTTTAACACCCCTAGGTTGTGGTGATTTCACGCTAGTTGCCTCCACCCTGTTCATAATTGCAACATCCGTCTTCGTTTTTCCACCCACCCGTGTCATGAGAAACGGAACAATTACTGGAATCTTCCTCACCCAACATTTGAGAAGTGCCCAGTGAATTATTAAGGTTAACCGTAGAGCTTAGATCGTGGTTTCTGCTTCTTTTTCTATTTTTACGAAGCCCAACCCCCTGCTCTTTGGCAATCAATGAGCCAAGACCAAAGGGGTCGCGGTTAATAGTAATTGACCGCTGAACTTTCTCTTGGAAAAAATGATTTACCTTTTTCCTTCAATGAAGTGTTTTCTTTAGCAAAGGAGTCAAATTTTTTATATTTTTTATTATTTTTATTTGAATTATCATTGGCGGAACTAAAAAGTTGTATTAGCTGGAGATTGATTGAGAATTATTTACTTATTGGTTGAGCAAAGGGCGTGATTTGCTTATTTTCAAAATTTAAATTTTGTTTAGTTATGGTTAGTTTATTTTATTTGTTTTTTTCTCAATTATATTGGCATCTTATTAATACGTAGTTGAGACATGATTAAGTAGATGCATGTAGGGGATTTTCAAAATTTAAAATCTTAATGATATTATTAGATTGATTTTGTAATTTTCTAGTAAAAAATTATTTCATTAAGCATACACTTTCTAACTAGTATATCATTAATTATAAATTCATTTACCTTGAATTATTAGTTTAAGTTAATGTATTTCTCTTTTTTTATTTAAATATCATTGATTTATTTCCAATTTTGTATTAGTTCACTTAATAGGATGGAGGTTGAAGTTGATTTATCTAATGGTTGATGAATGGGCGGGATGTTCTAATTTTCAAATACTTAATATTTTTCAAAAAAGTTGATTTATATTTTAGTTTTCAATTGATTGTAGATTGAATTTTTCAAGTAGATCATTATTCCAGTTATTAAGGGGAGGCATTTTTTATGAAATTTTTATGATTAAACTACTAAAATATTTGTATGTTGACCTTAATAGTCTAAACACATAATTTTTTTTTTATTCTATGGTATATAGAATGCGTACATCAATAACTTTCTTATGATTTACCCGAATTGATATGTTTGTTATTTTATATAGATGAAGGGTATTTTAGTATAATATTATTGATCATTTTGAAAATCTACTATTTACCTATAGATCTAGATTTTGTAGTTATTGCTTAACACACTCATCCTAAAGTTGTCTATAGTGTAAATTTTCCCAATAATAAATATTTTATTACTCTCATATAATTTATATAATTTCTCAACAACTTTATCAAACTTTTCTAACAACTTTACTCAAGTTTTTTACAAATCAAACAAGGAAGTCATACTTTTTTAGTAACTTTTTCACTTAACCATGTATCAGCAAACATGGTAATCTTAATGTCTTGTCATTAAACTTTATCACATAAACTTACACCTCAATTAACTTTTTCAGCATTCTTAGTTAAACCATACCAAACAGCCCCTAAAAGTAAATTATATCATTAAGAGGAGTACTAAAGTAATTTCAATTAAAATGATTTAACTGTTAATTTAGTTGTCAAACATCAATTTAAAATAAGTTATAGCTTAAAATTAATTCAAATAAGTTGAGCCAAATATACTCTAACTTATAGATTAAAGTTAAATTTAAATAAATTACAACTTAAATATTTAAACTATAAATTTAAGTCAAGCTAAACGGACCCTGAATATATGTGTTGAAATCATCTTTTTCAACCGACTATTTTGTTTTCTTACTAAAGACTATTTTAATTGAAAGTACTTTAGATTTGGAAATAATTTGAAGAGTGTTCTATTACTAACTATCAAAGTAGTTCAAAAGATGTGGATTAATTGAGATGATTATGTAAGGGCCAAATTGATAACCAACGAAAAAAATATGGAGTAACTTAGTTAAATAGGGTAAAACACAGTTTATGTTTACCCCTAAATTATAGCTTGTTTGCTACTTGGTCCCATAAAGGGAAAATTCTGTCACATTAACCCTTAAACTTTTGTTTAGTTGACAAAAGATTCACCCACTTATATTGTTACCCTATATTTTTGAACAAACTAAAAATTTATTTTCGGATTTGCACATGTATAAACGATTCACCCACTTATAATAGTAGCGATTAAGTGGCTCCATATTTTGTACACTTGCATATTTGATTAATTTTTACCGAAAATGATAAAAAAATCAACTTTCTAGTTCAAACTATAAAAATGATTTTAAAAAATTTTATTTACCAAAATGACTAAAAATGTTTGAAGTAAAAGATTTGTTTACTGAAATTCCAAAGATGTAAATAAATTGTTTACCGCATTCTGGCCACTTTTGTAGTATAAAAGTACCGGATATTTTGACATTTTGAACTGCAAAGTTAATTAATTTTGCAGTTCTCCCTGATTTTAATTTTTATCATGACGAAGCCCGACTTTTAATCATTAGTTCACATTTATAAACCGCAAATAAAAATTTTTTATTAATGAAGTGTCAGCTAAACCAAAATTCAGGGGGTAATATGAGAGAATTTTTAGTTTGGGAGGCACACTACAACACATATGGATAAAGTGTAATGTATGCTTTAGTATTGAATAATTCTACATCCATTAATTTATTATGTATTAATAATTTATAAATTAATTTTCATAATTATTAAAATATTTTTAAAGTATTAATTTATAAATAATTGATATATTATTTAAAATACTCAAAATTAGATAAAATATTTATTTAGCGTGTACTATTCTTTAATATTATTTAGATGGATTAATTTATTATTAAATTTAAAAGATGTAAATTATATCGTAAAAGAAAAAAATGAAGGAAGAACATAATTAAATGAAGTATAGAAAAAAAAGTTGTTAAATAGAAAGAAAAAGCAAAGGGGAAAAGCAAAGGTTAAGATCAAAAAGAGAGGCACTTTATTTATAACACGTTGTTTTTTCCTCTAATCACATTCACCGAAACCATCCTTCAAAAGTAAACAAAAGTCAAACGATAAAGGCAAAGCAAAAACTCTCGCACAAATTCCCGGGTTAGAAATCAACGGTTGTAATCAAATCTAAACTAACATCAACGGCCAAATCTATCCTGAAAAAAACATATCACTTGATTGATGATGATGAGCCAATATTAGAGAAATTCATTGGGTAACTTAACATCTACTGCTGATTTGAAAACTTATTTCCTTTCTTCTGTGACTTAGCTATTGTTTTTCTTTTTGGTTTAACAGAGATGGTGGATGCGAGGAAGATGGAGCTTTGACGATTGAGGGAGGATTTGGGTAAAGCTTTAACCTTTAGTAGTTGAGCTAAGTCTTCTATTATATATATGCTAGTATTATTCAGTTAAAGAGTAATGAACTATCAACACATTCTATTAGTTAGCTTTACCGAGTATTATCTTCCATTTCTTCTAAACCTCATCTTCTTCTTCACTGTCTCTGTTTTCTTACAGCTCATCTATTGGTGAACCTCACTACGTAATTGGTGAAGCTCAGTACGTAATTGGTGAACCACTCCAATAATTATTTTTTTGTACGTATTTTATGAACCCTAATACGTAATTGGTGAACTCTAGCACGTAATTGGTGAACTCCAGCACGTAATTGATGAACCCCTCCAAGAATTATTCTTTAGTACGTATATAGTGAGTCCCATTACGTAATTGGTGAACCCCACTACGTAATTGGTGAACCCCTTCAAGAATTATTCTTTTGTACGTAATTGGTGAACCCTACTACATAATTGGTGAACCCCAGTATGTAATTGGTGAACGCCTCCAAGAATTATTATTTTGTACGTATTTGGTGAACCACACTAAATAATTAGTGAACCCCACTACGTAATTGATGGACCCCAGTACGTAATTAGTAAACACCTCCAAAAATTACTTTTGTATGTTTTTGGTTAACCCCACTACGTAATTGGTGAACCCCTCCAAGAATTATTCTTTTGTACGTAATTTGTGAACCCTACTACGTAAGTGGTGAACCCCTCCAAGAATTATTCTTTTGCACGTATTTGGTGAACCCCACTACGAAATTGATGTACCCCACTACGTAATTGGTGAACCCCAGTACGTAATTGGTGAACCCCTTCAAGAATATTTTTTGTACGTATTTGGTGAACCTCACTACGTAATTGGTGAACTCCTTCAAGAATTATTCTTTTGTACGTAATTGGTGAACCCCAGTACATAATTGGTGAACCATTCCAAGAATTATTCTTTTGTACGTATTTGATGAACACACTACGTAATTGGTGAACCCCCAGTACGTAATTGGTGAACCCCTCCAAGAATTATTCTTTTGTACGTAATTGGTGAACCCCAATACGTAATTGGTGAACCCTTCCAAAAATTATTTTTTTATATGTATTTGGTGAACCCCACTACATAATTTATGGACCCCACTACGTAATTGGTGAACCATTATACATAATTGGTGAATCCCTCCAAGAATTATTCTTTTGTACGTATTTGGTGAACCCCTACAAGAATTAGTCCTTTGTACGTACTTGGTGAATCCCACTATGTATTTGGTGAACCACATTACGTATTTGGTGAACTCCAGTACGTATTCGGTGGAAAGAAAATTAAAAAAAAAAACTAAAACCTACTACATGTTGAGCTCTGTGTGGCCCAAATTACTCCAAATGTAATCTAAGGACCACAATAGTAGGGGAGTTCAAAAACTGTCCAGATAGTTTAGTCCGAACCTGTGTGATCTGAAATTGATCGGTCTGGATGATTTTTTATTGTTAATGGTATGTTCTGTCCTCCTTTTATAGAGGACTAGAAATTCAGACCGGTCCATAATTTTTGTTAGTTTTGGACCGATCCGATCGAACTGACCATATAGTATATATATAATTTTTTTAGGGTTAGGTTATTTATCCTCTCCCTCAGCTCAGTCAGACACAGACCCAGTCCCTCTCCTTCTTTGCGTCACGCGACTCACGCCTTAGTCCAGCCGGCCTCTCGCGTCGTGTCTCCCCTCTAGAGTCCAGCCAGCCTGCCGCGTCTCCCTCTCCCTAAGCTCAATCAGACGCAAACCTTCTCCTTCTTCGCGTCTCCCTCTCCCTCCCCTCTAGAGTCCAGCCAGCCTCTCGCGTCTCCCTCAACTCAGACCCTCTCCCTCTCCCCCAGCTCAGACCCTCTCCCTTTCCCTCGGCCTCAGCTCAGACCCTCTCCCTCTCCCTCGGCCTCAGCTCAGACCCTCTCCCTCGGCCTCTGCTCAGACCCTCTTCCTCTCCTACGGCCTCAGCTCAGACCCTCTCTCTCTTCATCCAGGTAAGATCGAGGGTTCCAATCCAACTCTACTTTGATTAATTTTGTTGATCTATTATTTTTCCAACTCTACTGTGATTAATTTTGTTGCTCTGTTATGAGTTATCTACACTTTGTATGACTTAACAATCGCTTAACTCTATCCGTTACATATGATTTTCCCTTTTGGGGAAAATGAAGACTTTACTAATGAAGAAGCGTTTTTCAGTCTCTTTGGTTGCATATCCTATTCTTATCAGTGACTGAATGTTGAGTAACTAGCAGATGTATAGCATCTAGTATACCAATAATTTGATACATCAGGTCTGAACCAATAAATGTATTTGATGCTATTTACTGACTGCATTATTTAATAGTGTAAATTTTACTTATTGATAATAGTTGTTTAATAAACATCTATGGTTGTGCAGTCAGAAATCTTCAAAATTTTCAACTCTAGTGACAGCTACATCACAAGGAGATGTCTACTGGAACTCCAAGTCAAAAACCTGATGATGCAATAATTAATGATGGTTCTTCACTGCCACCAAAACCTGCAAAAGGTAAGAGAAAATGCAACCGAGTCTCTTCTAGTGTTTGAAATAATTTTGTAAAAGTTGAAACTGGTGATCCTAATGATGAGAGAGTTACTTGTAATCATTGTAAGCATACGTTTGCATTTGTTGGTGCTAATGGTACTTGTTGTCTGTGGAACCATCTGAAAAGATGTAAGAAGAATCCTAATAGGTTTGATGATCCTAAGCAAAAAATGTTAGTTCTTAATCCTAATAGTAGCAGTGATGGAGCTGCTGATAGTACTTGTATAATATCTACTACTACCTTTAATGCTAAGAAGTGTAGGATTTTTCTTGCTAGGATGATCATTAAAGATGAATTAGCGTTTAATGTGGTAGAGGGTGAATGATTTAGGGAATTTTGTCGGGGCATGCAACCTAAGGTTGTTTTTCCTAGCTGAATAACAATAGCTAGAGATTGTTTTAAGGTGTTTGTGTGGGAGAAAGAAAAGTTAAAAAAATGCATTGTCAAGTAAAAATCAAAGATTATGTCTGACCACTGATACATGAACATCAGTGCAAAATCTTATTACATGGTACTCACTCCACACTTTATTGACTATGATTAGGTATTACATAAAAAAATCATTAACTTTTGTCCATTTGCTAGTCATAAGGGAGAGTAAATTGGAATGGCTATTGAGCAATGTTTGCTTGACTGAGGTATTGAAAGGATTTTCACGGTCACCGTTGATAATGCAAGTGTCAATGATGGTGCAATCGCTTATTTGAAAAAATCTATCAGAAATTGGAAGGGGCATGTATTGGATGGTGAGTTTATGCATGTTAGATGTTGTGCACATATTCTTAACCTTATTGTGCGTGATAGTTTGAAGGATGTTCATGACTCTGTCACTAGAATTCGTAGTGCGGTAAAATATATAAGGTCATCTTTTACCCGGTTTCAAAAGTTTAGGAGTTATGTAGAGGTTGCAAAGATATCTTCTAGTAGTCTGGTGTTTCTAGATGTTCATACTAGGTGGAATTTCACTTATTTTATGTTGGAGTCGGCTGAAAAGTTTCAAAAAGCATTTGAGAGGCTTGGAGAACAAGATGCATATTATTTATTGGAGTTCCATGGAGATGAGAGACTTGGTCCTCCATGGGATGAGGATTTGGATAACGCTCGAGTGATTATCAAATTTTTGAAAGTTTTCTACGAAATAACATTAAGACTTTCCGGGACTTCGAATGTTACATCTCATAGATATGTTCATGAGGTTTTTTTGATTGAAAACTTGATTAAAATATATTCTTCATCTAGCAATGTTCTTTTGAAAAAAAATGGCAAGTAATATGGGGACCACGTATGACAAGTATTGGGGAGGCTTAGAAAATGTCAATTATTTGTTGTTTGTTCTGCCATTCTTGATCCCCGCTTTAAAATGAGATTTGTGTCACATGCATATGATATATTGTATGATCCTGACATTGCCTGTGAATTGAGAAGGAAAGTGACTTCTATTTTTGATAGAATATTTGAGGAATACAAAATGAGATTTGTGTCATAATCAGTGCCATTTATTGATTAATCATCACAATCTGAGATAGTTGAAAATGATGATGAAGATGATTTTAGTTTGGCTTTTACATTTTCAAAACAGTTGTGCAAGGAAAATAGCTTAGAGGTTAAGTTAGAAATTGATAGATATTTAGCGGAGCTATGTTTAAACCTGAATGTTGAGTTGGATCTTCTTAATTGATGGAAAATAAATTCTTCAAGATATGAGGTTCCTAGCCTTATAGCTAGAGATGTCTTGGCGATTCCTATTTTCACAGTTGCATCTGAGTCAGCCTTCAGTACAAGTGGTCGAATATTGGATCCATTTCGCAGTTCATTGCTCCGAAAACTGTTCAAGCTCATATATGTGCACAAAATTGGATTCTAAGAAAACCTGTGCATATTAATCTCAATAAGACATTACAAGAGATTGTGGAAATAGATGAAGATAACTCATTTATTTATTGTTATTTATATTTTTTTACATGCTTTTGAACTCATGATCTTCATGTTTCTGAACTCATTATCTTCATGTGAATAGAATATATCAAGATGCAAGAGGAGGCTGTCATTACCATTGCATGATGTGATTGAAGGCTGAAGATGGATGAACTTCTACGTTTTGTTGTGTTTATGATCTACTTTTTTTTTAGATATTTGAATGTTGGATATTATTATTTGTATTTTGAAGTTTGAATATTAGATATTAGTACTTTGAATTTTAGATATTTTTAAATGTTGGATATTAGTATTTTGAAGTTTGGATATATTTAAATATGAGAAACTCCTAGTCAAAATTTGTCTTTATTGTTAAATAATATATTTATTATAAAATAGTTATTTAGTCCGTTAAATCCGTCCGAATCGATCGTTGAATCTTGGTCTAGATTTTTTTTAAATTCTTGATCTGTTCGGTACTCCATATATGAGAACCATGATTTTCAGCCTGATATTATTTTCTTCTAAAAGTCTGACACCGTTGAACACCTCTATACAATAGTCCAGCATTCTTCGAGCTATGCAACTAACTTTTAAGCTACTGGGTTTAGAGAGGAAGGGGTTTATTTTCAAAGCTAGCGTGTGGTGTTATTTTTTTCAAAATGAGAAAAAGTTCTCTTGACTTCTATGCCTGTCTCTTCTCCCGGGTTATCCAACCTCATTCTTCGCGCTATGGAACTAACTTTTAAGCTATTGGGTTTAGAGAGGAAGGGGTTTATTTTCAAAGCTAGCGTGTGGTGTTATTTTTTTCAAAATGAGAAAAAGTTCTCATGACTTCTATGCCTGTCTCTTCTGAGCTGAGTGATTTGTCTTTGTTGCTGAATACTACTGTTTTGTTTTGAACTTTTGGGTTTTAGGTTTGTAGATTTTGCGATTTGGGGTTTGGTATTCGTCAACAACGGATACTTTATCTTAGTAGGGAAAGAAAATGAGGGGATTCATTGACGATGCGATTCTTTGCGTCTTTCTGCCGAAGATTTTGAGTCAAAAATTAGTTTTCCATCTGCTACTCTGTGGCTTCAGGAAGTGCGAAGGTTATCCAAATGGGTTTTAAGAACACACTCCTAGTCCTGGTTGAAGATTCGGAGCATTTTTTTTCTCAAATGATTTAAACAATTTCTTCTTCTTTTTCTGGTTTTGGTATTCGATTTAGGAGCCCTAAACAAGGACATAGCTGTTAGAGACTTTGAAGCCCTTGAGTCTGTTCTTTGAGAATAATGGTGAGTAAAGAGTTGATGTTTCTTCTCCTATTCGTATTTTTCTGCTTACACTGCCTTTGTGATGGAAAATGCCAAGCAATAACAAGTGATACATACTCTCCTCTGAGCCTCCATTACCACCTTATTCTCCTCTTCATTTCAGGACTGACCTTCAAAGAATTGCTCTCAGCTCGCTTGTATTGTCCGCTTCTTTATTGGGAATTGGAATAGAACCCCAATTCTTAAAGGTCCTGTAGATTTTCTCCAAAAATCGATCCAAAGACTCTCCAATTGGCTATGCGGAAAGAAAACCAGTTGCTTGGATCGAACTAGTGGAAATTACTTCAGGACTGTTCTTGATAATGGACTAATCATTGCGGTCAAGAGGCTTGAAGCTTCTGAGAATGGCTCGCCAGAGGCGGGAAATAGCAAGTGAGCCAAGAGACATATTCAACAGGAGCTGGAAATGCTTGCTGGTTTGAGACATCGGAATTTAATGAGCTTACACGCTTATGTTCGTGAAGCGGATAGGTTTTCACTGGTTTATGATTATGTGCCGACTGGAAGTCTTGAGGATACAATGCATAGAGTTAGAGAAAACCAACTGCAGCTTGGTTGGGAAATTCAGCTTCGGATTGCAGTAGGGGGGATTAAGGCGCTTCAATATCTCTATTTTGAATGTGACCCCCAAATTCTTCACTGCAATTTAAAGCCTGCAAATGTGATGTTGGGTGCAGAGCTTGAAACTAGGCTGGCAGATTATGGGTTGACTAAGGTCAATTTGGATAGAACAACTTCTGGCTATACTGCTCCAGAGTGTTTTCAGAACTGCAGGTACTGTATAAAACATTGATTCTATGTTTTTACTTTTCCCGCTTGAATAACTTAGGAAATTCCACTAGAAACAGTGAATGTTCTTCATTCTTCAATAGGACATTTAATTGGGATTGATATGTAACTTTGTGCTAGACGCCTGTGTGGTCTAGTCCAATTTACTTGCTAGTATTGAACTTGAGAGTGCTTGCTTTGAAAATTTCCTTACTTTCCTCGGTGAACCGAGGGATTTCCGTAGCAATAATCTTATTTGCATTATCAACCAATATTCTGTTTCCTTATTGTATTGGTATTGCATCATAGTTAATTTTTAGCACCAGAGTGCCACAGATATTTTTAGCACCAGAGTGCCCCAACAACTGCAAACAATTCTTGTTAGGACTACTGGG
>QANY01000023.1:0-42109 GCA_003255025.1 Datisca glomerata | reverse complement strand
CTTTGTCGAGGTTCCCCTTTAAGACAAAGCTCACACTGCTAAGCTTAACAACATTGTCGGTGATAGGTCAGGCATGAACAAGAAGTGTCTGACCTAATGCATCTGCTTGCTGTTAAGGAGCAAAAGCTCGGTGAAGTGCTGAGCGAAAAAGAAGCAACTAAGCTTGAAGCGAATGAGGTGAGGGACAAAGATGATCGACGTACTCAAGAGGCTGTTTGGGAGGCTTTTGAGAGGATAGAGGCCTCAATGGTCAAAGTTTTGAAGAAGAAGGAAGAGGAATCCTACGAGCTGTACACTACACAGTTCACACAGCTAGAGAAGGAGGCTAACACCATCGGGTATCTTGATGGCGCAGCTCTGGCCCCTCTATAGTATGAACAGACTGAGGCAGTTCCACCCTCCAACTAGAACAATGCTGCTACCCCGGAGACTATTGAAGTTGTCACCAAGGAGTTTGTCATTGAGGAGACGCGAAGGCCTTATAACCATTCAACAAAGCATATTGTGCTCAATTTTTCCTTTTTCATCCTTATGACTGTTCATTTTTATTTCTTTTCTTTTCCTTGTACTTCATTTTTATTATTAATGAAATACTTCTTTTCCCTCTAAGTGTAAATTTTCGTTTTTGAATTCCTTTGTAATTTTCTTTTCTCTGTCTTGAGTTACTATTTACTTGCATATTTTCTTGAATTTTCGCCTTTAGCGGCTGCTTGACACACTTAGATATTTTTATACTTTTTTTATCTGAAGCGATCGCTTGGCATACTTCGGTATTTTCCACATTTTTACCTTAAATGGTCACTTGACACACTTAGATAATTTTTCTTCTTTTTTGCCTTAATCGGCCGCTTGGTACACTTATGCGTTTTTCTTTACTTTTTTTACCTTAAGCGGTGGCTTGGCACACTTAGACATATTTTTCTACTTTTTTATGATAAGTGTCTGCTTAGCACCTTTAGGCATTTTTTCTACTTTTTTTTTACTTAAGCGGTCGCTTGGCACACTAAGACATGTTTTCTTCTTTTTTACCTTAAGCAGCTGCTAGGAACACTTAAATAGTTTTTTTAATAATTATTTCCATTCAGTGACCGTTTGTCACACTTAAACATTTTTTTCTATTTTTTTGCATTAAGCGGCCACTTGGCACACTTAGGCATTTTCTTTATTTTTTTTCCATACGCGCCTGTTTGGCACACTTAGGCATTTTTCTACTTTTTTTCCTTAAGCTGATACACTTAGGCATATTTGTCTGATTTTTTTTACCTTAGGCGGTCGTTTTACACATTTAGGCATTTTCTCTGCTTTTTTCCTTAGGCTTCTTCTACTTTTTTGCCTGATAAGAGGGAGAGTTGAGTTTTTAAAAAAATTAGTTGATTGGATTCTTCGTATATGAGAACAAAAATAAAATTTATTTATAACAAACATAACAGAACAATTGAGAGTAAAAAGACAAAGTTAAGTATTAAAAAAATGAGTCAAAACTAAAGAATCAATAAACACAAGAAATTTAAAAAGTGTCATAATAATTTTTTTAAAATCAAAATTAAAAATTAGTATATCAATCAGAATTATTTAGTATTTTTATTTCATTTTAATTTGTGAATCGGTTCAATATATGTGTAAATATGTATCAGTTAATCGTATTGAGGGTTATCAAATAATAAAAGATAGCAATGATTTTCTTCTCATGTTATACTTTACCTATTATTGTCAATTAAAATTGATAATTAATATATGAATAACAATAATTAATATATTTTTATTCAATTTTATTAAATAAATAGATTTAATGTATGTTTAAGTATATGTGTCAACTAGTCACATTTAGGCATATCAAATAATAAAAGTAGTACGTCTTGAAATAATAAATTATTCCTAAAAATTTATAAAATGACTACTGTGTCGTGTTACTCTTAATATATTATTATTGAATATATATCTTATAGATAGATGCAATTCTATATGATATGCTAAAGAATTATATTATCTATATTTTGATTCAATGAAATTATGCAATTTCAATTGAGAAACCTTCAATTTTGTCTACAATTTTTTCTACATATTTTTTCTAATAATACTTTTTCAATTTATACCTATGAAACATTCATTCACCTCCTTATAGTGACATATGAACTTGAAAATTCTTGAACTATACATGTTTATTATAAGTGTTAATTTGAAAGCTTTAAAAAATTCATAACTTTAATGAAAATCCCTTTTCAAAGTAAAACATTAATAAAAGAATTCAATTTATAAGTAATGTAGTTCATTGTCAACAAGAATGTTATTAATTTTTTAACGAGTGCATAATGAATCACATAATATTAATAAATGAAACTGTATAAACTATTAGCGTGCTCATAGTATGCATATAATAAGTGGCCTTAAAGATCTTTGTCAACTTGTAATTCTCCTAATTAGAAATTTTATATATTGAAAGAGAATTTTATATATACATTTCTAAATTTTGCATATGTGATGATAGTTACATATTCGGTACAGTGACATGTTTATTATTTTTTTGCAAAAGGAAAATATATTCAACTAAAAGAAACAGACTATACAAGAGGTATCACCTATATCAACAAAAGAAAAACAAAGTTCAAAATCATCCAAACGCTAACTTAATAAAAAAAATCTCAAGCGATCCCCATGTCTGCTTAATTTCAGGGATGGCACATCGAAGTCGCGAATGTGTGACCAGAAGCTCGAAAACCTACAGTCTGTTCTTCAGGGTTAGGCAGCTCATGGAACTGTCACTTTAATTATTGTTAGCTGAAAGTGATTTTCCACGTTGCCTAGCCGTATTGAAGATACAACCACCCTGACCAATCATCACCTAATGCATCTGCTTGCTACTAAGGAGCAAGAACTCGGCGAAGTGCTAAGCCAAGAAGAAGCAACTAAGTTTGAAGCGAATGAGGTGAGGGAAAAAGTGGATCGACGCACTCAAGAGGCTGTTTGGGAGGCTTCTGAGAGGATAGAGGCCTCAATGGTCAAATAGAAGCTGACAATTTTTTTTTTACTTTTTTGCCATAAGCGCCCGTTTGGCACACTTAGGCATTTTTCTATTTTTTTCCTTAAGCTGACAAATTTTAGCATATTTGTCTAATTTTTTGTGCCTTGGGCGGTCATTTTGCATACTTATGCATTTTCTCTACTTTTTTTCCTTAGGCTTTTTCTACTTTTTTTCGTGATAAGAGGGAGAGTTAAGTTTTTAAAAAATTTGGTTGATTGGATTCTTTTTATTAACGTACATACATATGAGAACAAAAATAAAATTTATTTATAAAAAGCATAACAGAACAATTGAGAGTAAAAAGACAGTTAAGTTTTAAAAAACTGCGTCAAAACTAAAGAATCAATAAACACAAGAAATTTAAAAAGTGTCATAATAATTAATCTTAAATCAAAATTAATAATTAATATATCAATTAGAATTATTTAGTATTTTTATTTTATTTTAATTGGTGAATCGGTTCAATGTATGTGTAAATATGTATTGGTCAATCGCATTGAGAGTTATCAAATAATAAAAGATAACAATGGTTTNTTAATAATTAATATATCAATCAGAATAATTAAGTATTTTTATTTCAATTTATTTGGTGAATGTATTTTTATTTCATTTTATTTGGTGAATCGGTTCAATGTATGTGGAAATATGTGTCAGTCGATCGCATTGAAGGTTAACAAATAATAAAAGATAGCAATGTTTTTCTTCTCATGTGATACTTTACCTATTATTATCAATTAAAATGATAATTAATATATTCAACTAAAAGAAATACACTATACAAGAGGTATCACCTATATCAACAAAAGAAAAACAAAGTTCAAAAGCATCAAAACGCTAATTTAATAAAAAAAATCTTAAGCGATCCCTATGCATGCTCAATTTCAGGCATGGCACCTCGAAGTCATGAATGTGTGGCCAGAAGCTCGAAAACCTACAGTTTGTGTCTTCAGGATTAGGCAGCTCATGGAATTATCACCTTTAATTATTGTTAGTTGAAAGTGATTTTCCACGTGGCCTAGCGGTATTGAACATACAACCACCCTGACCAATCACCACCCTCCATATAAGAATTATGTCTTTTTAGGTCCTATCATGTCTCCTTTGATCAACTCTAGGGACAAGTTAAATATTGCCTTCCTTATTAGTCAATGGGAACACTTTGGAATATTCTCTAAACTTCTCAAACAAGCCTCGCCTAGGTGTGTCTCCCTTATAAATGCCATTCCCTCCAAAATCAAAGTTAAGCTCATTGAACCTTATATAAACTCTCTTTACACTTCTAACTTAAGTTGTGGAGGTCTTTTGGCAAGGAAAACACCTTAGTCACCTTCGTTGTTTGGATTCTTTTATATGTGATGTGCATGATAACAACCCATCAGAGTGTGACATGTATACTGTTAAAATTTTAGCTGCAATAATTATTATTTTGTCCCTCTTCAAATTGGAAAAGTTATAAAATTGTCTACTTCTGCGTTGTTCAAGTTAATACCATATTATATACATTACACTTATTTTACTTCCAATTTTCAGAAATAACATTGGCGACAAAATGTTTCATTATCATCTCAAATAACATGACGTTTGGATGAAAATATTTATGGCATTGCCCTTACTGATAAAATTGTATTTCAAGTTTCAATTGATCAAATTATATGTCAATCATTTACAAGTTTATGTTTTATCACTCACTATAATAATATAATAAATTGGTTTATGAATTATTCACACATTTACTTATGATTTTAAAATTGATATATAACTTGATGGGTGTGGAAATGATAAAAAAATGAAAATCTAAAAAATACATCCATTTTAGATGAAAATGTATGAACTATGATAAAGATAAATAAGAGAAGCATATAATCGTATTCAATTAATTACTATAGTTAATCAACCATTATGAAAACTCTGTGAGACTGAGCTCTTAGCATTTTGATTTCTCAGGTAAACATTAATATAATAATAGTATTGTCAAAACTGAATTGACAAACAAAGCCATGATCATAGTTTCAAAAATTAAAGAAAATGCACAACCACAATTAGTCTTACTCTTTGAGCAACCAAGAAAGATCTAGGAAAATGGATAATTATTATTCTTACGGAGATTCAAATATACTAATACTTTAGGAATATAAAAAGTATTTTAAAACAATAAAAATTGATAATAACGTCAATTCAAACTGAAATGTTGAAGTAATTCTTAAAAGAAAAAATTGAACCAAAGCAAGTGTGATAGCACAGAGAGTGAACACTATTGACTTATCACCGACATGAAACTAACCTCAGGGATATGGCACGCAACGCCCTTTATTGTTGCGTGTTGGGAGCTCGACACGTTTCCGTTTATATATTTTTTACGGTTCTTTTATGTGCTTGCTATAATCGACAAATGACTCTTGATACACTGGATCAAGCCGTCTATTAATTATGGAGCCTCTAAGTAACCACCATGTGTACTACACTTATGATCCACTTGCCATGTATTGGTTTCCACTCATGTACCACACTCATGATCCATTTTTTTTAAGATATGATCCACTTTTTTAGAGGTTTTACGTGTGGTAATGAATTTCTCCCCTCTTTCTTTTTACTTTTTTTTCATATGATCATTACGCTTGAAATGGGTTATTGTTTTCCACCTCTTAGAAAGAAAAGAAATTAAATCAAAATACTTAATAGCATGGTGATACATTTATACAAAACTTCTACCCCGAGCACACGCAATGGAGCTGTAGACAGTCAAGTGAAATCCAATCCATGAAATAATTTGATCCATGGACTGCATCATTGTGGTCAAGGTCGTAATGAGGTTGTTCTGATAAAAATTAGTAGGTGCACCAGAACATCTCAGCTAGGATGGCACCTCCATAACACCCTCATCATTTAACCCAACCTAACATATTATTAAAATAAAATAAAAGAGTTAACAAAATAAAATACAAAGAAAAAAATCGAGCAGAACCTAAAAGAATGTATGTTAGAAATATCATAAAAAATAAATGAAAAATAGAAATCCGGAGCATTCCACAACCAAGTTGGACTAACTATACTGGGGGCTCTAGGCGTCAAATAATCTACAACCCCGTTACCCTCCCAAAAATGAGAGTGACAAAAAAATCCATTTGTTCAATTAAATTTAAACAAATATCCTAATTTGTATGCCAACGCCAATGGACCTTACGAGATCTAGTACGAATAATGGCCATCATATAAATAGAATCACTTTTCAACCATGATTGTCTTCATACAAAGGTCGACGCATGAACAATCGCATGGATAGCAATAGCTAGCTCCACCTCAAAAGCAAAGTACATGCCAAGGTGAATAGTGTAACTACCCTTAATAAATAATCTATACGTTCTGAAAATACCTCCATAACATGCACAGCTAAGACTAGCAAAAGCTCTTCAATCAGCATTCACCTTAATCAAACCTGATGGGGGAGGATGCCTAAAAATTTCAGGATACGCGGGGTTTTGGAAGAACAACTCGAAACATAAATTTGCTGAAGTGTCAATAGTTCCTCCATTGAACTCTGCATTGTGCCAATCTTAAAAGAGTCTGCTTCATGAACTGAACGCCAAAGTAATGCTAGAGCTTGAAAAAAGACAGGTTTCCTACCCTCAAAGGTAGCTTGATTACGAAGGTACACACCACTAAAAAGAAAGTAATATTGGAAGTCTGCCATAGTGCCCTTAATGCATGTGTAAAGATATTTTAATTTGAAATTATTAAAAATACATTTATCTTATAATTGTCTTTTCTGAATTATTATGAATATCTAAAAATTCCATATTCATTAATGCGAATTTGATCTTTTATTAGTACCAGATAATTAAGATCATAGATAATGAATAAAATAGTTTACAAGTATGAATGGTTGCTAGTACGGTTCGTTAAGCATCTTGAATGCAAGTGATCTATGGATCCAGATCAGTGATTTGGATATACATCTTAGTGAAAGTACTGTATATAATTAAATTATAAAGGACATGACTGATGTCGATTAATATCTTTATTAACCTACCATCTATCATAAAGATTTAATTTAGATCAATCTGATGATTATATGTAGGTCAGTCTAAATCTTGAGTAGTCATGAACTCCTATACATGTCTAATGGATCTTTTGATTCACTCGTTAAAGTTGTTTGTAAAACATACTAGTGACTTTTGTTTTGGTGATTCAGTGTTATGGATGACTGAGAACATGATCTTACAATATTTAGAATTGATGCTTTTTTAACGGATTGTATATTGGTTCCTTAAGTGTTAATTCTATAATTGAATGGTTATTGAGCTCAAATTTATAATGCAATTATAAATTGACCGTTCACTAGTGAGTTAATGATACTTAATGATCAATATGTAATTAGAAGGATAAAATAGTATATTCTGTATATATACTCTATAATTACTAAGCGTGTAATTCTATATTTAAAGTGGAATAATAATGAAATTAATAAATAAGACTATTTAATTAAAGAGTTTAATTGATAATATGATTTATTGGAGCTTAGAATTATGGGTCCATAGTTCTCGAGCCACCTCTGTACTACACAGTTTAGGGTATGAATGTTTTAACACATAAGAAAAGGACTAGCTTGCAAAATGAATTAGGTTTCTGGGGCAAGTATGTAATTATGAGATAATTATGTGAAATTAATTAATTTAATTATTTATTACAATTTTTAGTAATTACAATTAAATAATTATATCGATTGATTTTGTATTCATCGATAAGTGAGATAATATATTTGATGAATGAAATTAAATAATATTAAATTATTCTAAGATAATAATTTGAATTTGAATTAATTATTCTGTTATGTTTTTGAACTAACAAATAAGTTAGTTGATATGTGTGATTAGGTAAATTAATTTTGAGTTAACTGATATCTAGATATTTATTTGATTAAAGTAAATAATAAATTTGGAAAAATTGTCATGTGGCATGTTGGACTGGCACATGTCAATCACTGTTTTTTAGATTAGGGATTGGCATGTGACACTGTACTACCACGTGACACACGGCACTATAGTGCCACATGACACTATAATGGTCCGTGGGACTCTATAGTGCCTCACGACACTATATTAGTTCACGGCACACTGCAATGCCACACAACATTGCAATGTCACACACTCTACAGTGGGTCCCACTACAGTAAATTATCGTAAATAATTTATTATTTTATGGAAACCCTAAAACCTAATGTGAGTTAACCTAGAATATAATATATATATATATATATATAAATGGGTCAACGGTCCTAACGCAATCCTTGCAACACGAACCTTACCAAAACGTGACTTGAGTGACGTCCCACTAATTATAAGTTAACTGCTCCTATAGTCAGTACAGATCTACAAATATCAAAGGGCATATTAACATTCATATTAATTTTAAACTACGAGACATATGGTCTCATAAACCTACTATTTTGGTGGTGGTGGTGGCCTTCCGGCCAATACAAGGCTAAGGTAAAATAAACACAAAAAGTAATAGTTCTAAAATTCAAACTAGCATAAACTATCAGTGAATATGAGGACTAAAAATAAATATGAAAACTTACAAGAGGTAGAGCTTTATTTCTTCAACACTTTATATTTATATAAGTAGTAACAATATATACATGGAGAAGAGAGAGAGAGAGTATTATAGATGAGAGAGGGAGAGAATATGAGAGAGAGAGAGATAGAGTATCATAATTCCCGATCAAAGTCGGATGCCTTCAACAAAGGGTGAGGCTTCCCTTTTATAATACAAAAGAAAAAAAAGATAAGGTTGTGTGTCCTTGGAGAGTGCAGTCATTCATCCTTATCTTTGCAGCTGTCTCTGGTAGTGGGAATATACTTTATTAAAAGTAGATCTATCTGCTTATGGTGGCATTTCCTGTTGAAGATAGTGGGAATCTTCTTGTTCAAAAAGTTATTTGTCGGTATATGCCAACACTGTTTTATTTTTTCTAGTGGGAGATAAGAATCAGGCCTTTTCTTTTCCTTTGTTGTCTTGTTCAATTTTCTTTAAGATCATGCCGGTGAGAGAATCCAAAAAATCTGCGATGGTAGGGTCAGAAGGTTCTAGCTCTTGACTTTCGCCAACTAAGATGTTGAATTCCTTATCATCTTGATCAGATCCTATATGGCTGCTCACAGATTTCAATGAAGCATCTTATGGTGCTAAGGATTGGAGAAATTTTTCCTTTATAATTAACTCATTTTCTGTTATTTCAGGAAATTTCTTTTTTAATGCAGTTTGGGCCATGATAAATGGATTTCTTGTTGGAGGTGGAAGAGCCTTAGGAATAGCATCAAAACAAGCTTGTGTATGAGTTTTGATGGCTTTAACAAGTTCAGTTATATTGGGATTCCTCCCTTTATCCCACCATTTGGTAAAAAAGACTCTTTTTAGTCGAGGGATCTTATTCTGGTAGTCACACTATAAATCCATTTTCCCAATCCAAGGGATACTGAAACAGATAATAAAATGAACTATTGATTTAGACATTGAAATGTCCTTATTCACTAGTAAAAGAGAATAGGCAGCTTTGGATTCTTTGAATGTTGTTTGGATTTGTTCACGTAAGGTTTCAAAAGTGATACCAAATTTATCCCACCAAATGAGGAACCAATTTAGTAGCTCGTTTTTAAGAAATTCAGGATAAATTTGAATAAACAAAGTATGGTTATGTACATGATATTGGAAATAAAAAGAATAGGTAAATGAATCAGTATAATTACAATAACTATATTTGGTTCTTCATTACGGATGTCAAAGCTCATGGTAGTATGCAAATGGATGCCCCATTGTTGAATAGGCATAATAGAACGTATAATAGCCTTACTGTAAGTGAGAGGCTAGTAGTTCTGTTAGGATCATGGAGAGTATGCTTAAACTTCATAGTTGTTGTTTCAAGCAAGATTGCTTCATAGATGTATCGATAATGGTCAAAATGAGTGGGATATTGTTGAGTAGAGAGATATCTCTTTTTAATTTCCCATGGATCTGGCGTCCATTTTTCATCTGCTATTTCAATAAAGACTATAGTCTCCTCTGTAGTACTGTTAATGATATACTGTTTGGGTATCAGATGGACATTTTTAGCGGTTAGCCTAGAAGAGCCTATGGTTTACTATTAAGGCTAATTTTTTTTTTGAATAATGGCCACTTCATCGGCCTCTATGGCCTCAGCCGTGGGTTCTGTTGCTCATGAACCCTGCAAGTATTCATGAGTTAAAAAATCTGGTAAAGAATTCTGTCCACCTTTGATATATGCTATATCAAAGTCAAATACTTATAATGTGCTTTACGATGAGGTAAATATCTATTTAGAGGCAAGATTCTTTACATCTTTCTTGAATATTTGTTAGCAGTAGAGCAATAACTCTAATTAAAAAATGTAGATTTAGAAGATCATCATGAAATTTTAAAACACATTTAACAATAGATAAACATTCATGTTTAATAGTAATATAGTTTAATGTTGATCCTTTCCATACTCCAGATGTAAATCTTAGGAGTTCTTCTTTTTTACTATTGGGATTAAATTGTTTAAGTATCCCACCATATCTCTGGTTAGAAGCATCTATTTCAACTATCATTTTCCAGTTAGGGTTCGGTAGAGAAAAACAGTATAAGTGTTTGATTTTTTCTTTTATTTTGTGTACTACAGAAGTATATGTTGTTGACCAAGGCAAATGATTCTTCTTAAGTCTGGTTTATATGATTGAAGCATCCTGGTATAATTGAGGATAGTAGTCTCTAATATAATTAAGACTACCTAAAATTCTCTATAATTGGGTTTTATCTTTAATTTCATCAGGAAAATTAGAAGCAAATTCTATACTTCTCATAAACTTTTCCAAAAAGAAGTTAGATTTCTTAGGCATAATATTTCCTATGGAACTATTATTCCTATTTGATATATTCTATATCAAAGTCAAATATTGATAATGTACTTTGCCAGGAGGTAAATATCTGGTTAGAAGCAAGATTATGTACATCTTTCTCGAATATCTATTTAAAAGCAAGATTCTATACATCTTTCTTGAATATCTGTTAGCAGCAGAGCAATCAACTCTAATTAAAAATGCAGATTTAGAAGATCATCCAAAAAATTTAAAACACATTTTACAATAGTTAAAAATTCATGTTTAATAATTGGATAGTTTAATGTTGGTCCTTTCCATACTCCAGATATAAATCTAAGGAGTTCAAATTTTTGACTGTTGGATAGTTTAAGGTAAATGATTCTTCTTAAGTCTAGTATATAGGATTGAAGCATCCTGGGATAATTGAGGATAGTAGTCTCTAAAGATTATCTAAAAATCGCTTAAAGATGAGAAGATTAAAACATCATCAATATAGCATATAAAAAATTAGGATAAGGATTAATAATATCAGTCATGATATGTTGGAATTTAAAAGGACCATTTTTAATTACAAATGGTAAGATATTCCATTCATAATGCCCAAAGGGTACTATAGAGGCTGTTTTATATCTATCATGTTCATTGATCTGGATTAGCCAAAATCCTAATTTGAGATCAAATTTAGAAAATACTACATAATCATGTAATCTATCTAAAAGATCTTTTTTACTCGGGATCAGATATCTTATCCACTGTAAGGCATCATTGAGAGGTTTATAGTTTATCACCAATCTAGGTGCTACTCTTTCTATCTCTGTAGATTTATTGACATAAAAAATGGTACAACTCCAAGGGTAGTGACTAGGTCTGATTAATTTCTCTTGTAAAAGAGATTCTATTTCTGTTTTACAAATCTTTAAATATTCCTTTTTCAACTGGCTGGGCCTAGACTTAAAGGGAATATTTCTTTCATTAAACTCCTGATTATAAGGAAGAGATATGATATACTTATTTCTATGCCAAAAAGCATTTGGAATATCATTACAAATCTCAGTTTGATAATCGTTTAAAATTATTTTAATTTTATTCGATATGGTAGGCTATTGAATCCTTTGCTCAATAGCAAGGAACTGAAGATGTATACCTAAAGTATCAATTGCAGTAATAGACATTATTAAAAATAAAAAAAGGTTTGCTTAAAATAATACTCTGGGTCATGTTTTTTATTAAAACAAATGTTGCAGGTAGGCAAAGAACTTGATTAAAGGTAAGAACTTCAGGTAGTTTATACTGAATACGAATAGAATTATCACTAGCAGTAGTTAGTCATTGGGTAATTTTCTGAAAGTATTTAGTAAGAATTAATCCTTCATGGATATAGTTCATATTTGCACCACTGTCAACAAGGACAATGGAATCTTTGATAATAAAATCCAGTTAAAGTAATTATGATATACCACTTTTGAAAAGTAACTTTATTCACTAAAAATAAATATTGATTATCTTCAGGTTGGGTAGAAGAAGATTCAGGTTTTTCTTTAAGATTTTTACCTTTAGAAGATAATTGTTGTTTAATATTATTAAGATCTGTGAAAATAATCTAATTAGCAGTTTGTAACTATTTTATTTCATTCTTTAAAATATTAACTTCCATTTTTAAATCTAGAATGGTTACTGGGTTTTCACTAGTAGGAGTCTCTTGTATACGCTTCATAACTTCCCTCATGCTAAAATTATCTATAGGAAGAATCTCTTCAATAATTTGACTTTTATGGCAGGATTTTAAAATTTTTAGTTTTATCTCTAGATATGTTATCTGGTCAGTTGCTCCAAGCATAGACTTTCGAGTATCTATTAAACCATTAATACTAGACTGTCCAATGTCAAGACCATTCTTCTCAACAATGACTTTCCGATAATTCTTCTTAGGAATTTTTCAAGAGAAGTATCTTTTATGGAGTTTTGGATTCTTGGATTTAGAAGAATAATGAATTTGTGTCATAAGAGAATTGATCATAAAATTCTCCTAACTCTTTTTTGTTAGTTAAATTTTTTATTTTCATTAACTGTTGTAATTTCAAATAATTGCATAAGGATAATCCTTCTTCTATGACAACTGCAATGAGATGACCATAAGAGTACTGGTTGTAAGGGATTTCCATTTAGTTGTGTTTTTCCCTAAGCTTTTTCCTAACCTTTTCTGCAAAAAGGCTTGGAAGTCCATCCATGAACTTGGCCTTCCAATGATCACCGTTAGCATCAGTCCTTTGCATGACTTTCATAAGAAAAACATCCTTGTACCATATAAAATGGGTCAAATATGGACATCTAAGAGTCTGTAAAAGTTCCCTATGTCTATCTGTGTTTAAATTTCTGGTCCAACAAAATGGTGTATAATTGCTTGTACTAAGGTATAACAAGCATCTTCTATTTTATTTTCAGTTCTGGTAAGAGGATTTATCCCAATCTTAAAGGAATTAAGGATTTCAGTTCTTTGAGTATCAGTGAGACAGTTATCCCACCATCCTTTATGGATGCCGATAAATCTGTTAACTAAAAATCTACCGATTTGATGATCCGTGTTATCATTCTGTTTACTAACTAAAACATACATTATCATATGATGTATGGCTTCAAAAATTTGATATTCGGTTTTTCCATCTACATTCCGTTCATAAATGGTCTTACCAAGATAAGATTTCTGAGTATGAAGAAAATCTTCTTCATAAAGAATATCATGTGGAGTCGGTCTAGGATAATAATATCTACTAGATCCGATTAAGGCCATACGGGTTATGGGTTTTTGGGGATAGGAAAGTTTATTAAGAGTATCATCAAAGTTTTTCTTAATATCTAAAATTTGAGAAAGAGAGTAATCCTCAGTTTCATCTTCAGTTACGGGTGAATCATTCATCATATTAATATGTCCAGATGACTCTGGCTACGTAATCTTTAAATATCTGATTTTGTCAATAAGAGTTGTCATAAACTCATAATCTTTTTTATTAGATTTCATCTTGATGTTAGTGACTTCAAGAAGCGGTCTTATATTTACTAGTTGGAGGTCAAATTTTTGAGGTTTAGGTGTAATCTGACATTAATCATGTATATTCTCTATCTGGTCTTCAATTCTGGTTAGTTCCTACAATTTGGAGGAAAATATTTGTATAATTATTATGTTTAGTTAAAGGTAAAATATCTATGACCATTAATTGTTCTTGTTGAATGGTTTCTCTGGAATTTCCACCTAAGGATTTATTACTAATGGTTTAAGATTAGTATTACCATTTCCTAGAGCTAGTTCTAAGGATAAAGGTGGAGGATGAATAGATTGAATAGTCCTACCACTAGTGGTTGTCTAGTTTTCTTGGATTGCTTTTAACACGTTCAACTGATGTTCATCGTGTAACTATATTACCACTCAGGAAAGGGTTTGATATAGTGATTCTTCTGAAATAATAATAATACCAGGTTTTAAGGTGTCAAGCTTAAAACCTGGTATTTGTCTTGCATAAAATCCTGATATTTGTCTTGCATAAAATCCTGGTTAAGCTGCTTTCTTAAATCACTATAGGGTGAAAAATCCATTAAATTTCAAATTGCATATCATTGGCGGTTGGTCTATTAGGCCTTCTGTTAGTAGGGGTGTTTATTTCATAAGCACCATGAGGTATCTGGTTTTCAGAATTATGTATCCCTCTTATAGGATTTCTAGGAATACTATTTTTGGAAGGAATGACAGATTCATTGGCGAACATCTTTTGGTAAACAGAATTAGTGGGTTCAAATGTGGATTGTCTAGGGGATTCTGGAAAATCAACATTGTAAGAAGGATTGTTTCTGTAACTGGTACTAGAATGAGTTCTAGTAAAGGGTCTCTGAAATCATAGATATATGTTACCACATTGGGTTTTAATGACATCTTTCAAATATTGCCTAATGATGGGTCAAGTAGTTACAACATTAGGGATTTGCCATTTCTCTGAAAAAGTAATTTGTTCCTAAGGTATCTATCTAGGGATAGCTACTTTTCTACTAACAAGGTTAGTGTCCATAAGGACTGTGTGTCCTTGCTCACTTTACTTTCTGGTATAAGGATTTAAGGTAGAAAGAACCTTAAGATGAATTCTGAATAATATAGCAAAAGGAGAAGATTTTGGTAAATACTCTTCACCATGAGATATAACTCAGTTTCAGATAGATATTAAAATAAACTGGTCCATGTGAAAGGTCAGCTTCAATGGCTCCCATAAGGGATGCTTTCAAGTTGAGGCAACGACCGTCTCCAAGGATACATTGAATACTGGTATTTTGACCAAGTAAGGTCAAGGGTATAAATGCTATATGAACAAGTCCTATATGCATATTATTATATTTTTGCATGAAGGGATATAGATCCTGAATATGTAACAAATAGATAACATCATCATTATTCTGTAAAGCAATAGCATGCTCAAACGTTTTGATGATTTTTCTATTGATAAAATCAAAAGTTCCAATTTTATAAATTTTTTCTGGTTTCACTTTGGGTATAGTCCACTTATCCGAAGCTTCTTTAACTTCCTGATAGGTAATAAGTTATGTTGCTTCAGAGGTGGATGCTACTGTGTTTGCGATGGTAGTGATAAAAGGAGAACTAAATTCAAACATGTTGTATGACGACCATGTATGCATAATTTAAAAGACATATAATTACTAATGTCCAAAACTATTCATTCCTCTGATACCAATAGTCAGGGCTAACTAACCTATAACTAGCACGTCTGTCAACGATTTAAATGGGCCAACGATGCTAACGCAATCCCTGAACCACATACCTTACCAAAACAATATATATAGTTATTATTCTATTGGCCTCATTGAAGCAATTTTTGTGATTAATTCTTAATCAAAGGCCTTGTGAATTCTCCAATTCTATCTCAGAGATCTATCTCAAAGCTCCTTCTCCAAATCTCTAAATCTCATGTGTTTAATATATCTAGAGACAGAAAAAGTGTTCTTGAATAATTCTACGTGCCCACACATGTCTTAGTGTTTTTTAGGATTGGTTCGGAAGATCTTGGTGTGTATCTCATAGTCCGTTGTTTGTGGAATCTCAAGTTCGTTATTAGTAAGGATGCTTGATAGACTAGAAGAGGTATAATTTTTTTCTTTATATGTCTATGATTTAATGTAGATATATAATGGATTCGATAAGAAAAAATATTTTTCACTAAAAAATACTTTTTTTAAACCTATGGCATCACAAATGTTTTCCGATCGATAAATTTCTTAAATTAAACGCATTAGTTGCGTGCACCGTGATTCCAACAATAGGGAGATATTCCAGCCTCCTAGATTAATGTACACATCTTTTACAAGGGAATCTAAAGGGAATCTAAATGGAATAACTAGCTCTAAACTATATAAACCTAATTTTACTATTTACCTCAAAGTTCATTTTATTTACTAAAATGACACATTATATAATCTCAATCTAAACCTAATTTTACTTTTTACTTTGCCATTTTGTCTTCTCGATGATTCTTCCACTTCCTGATTGCGCGCCAGTCGAGCTTCACGGTGGCTACCACGCGAGCTTCACGGTGAGTTTCTATGATAAGGTTTTATGATGTCTTCCACGATGAGCTTTGACGATAAGGTTTTACGGTGTTTTCTCCCTCCATTTCTATAATTTCTTTTTAGACAGTGAAGGTTCTTTTTCTCCATCACTCTATGTGATTCTAAATATTGAAGGTTGTGCTTTATAGATATTTCATAAGGAGCCTTTCTTTTATGGGCATAATAATTATGATCAACTAGTTAAAATAGCCCATGTTAGTTTGAGTTTTATATTGACTCAGTTTCTCTATTTGTGATAAATACGAGTCTTTCTTGGGATTTTTACTTTAGAGCATGTTCGAAGTGGGTAAGACATAGGTTTGTTCCAAAACTTGAATCTGAATATATGTGCAACCCTCCCCCACCCCCACCCCTTAACCATCTCTATTTGCTCTCCTAATTTTGTCAACACTTGCTTCATTTAATTACCAGTGCTCCTTAATATTTGTTGGTGATCATTGTTTTGTTATGGGATTCTTTGGTGAGAAATGAAGTGAATTTAATTTGATTTTTCTTGAATCAGAGAAGGATACCTTTGCCTCTATGGATTTCCCAATGAGTAGTGGGAAGTGAAGTTACACGTTGAAGAAGTACCTCCAGAGCTTCCAGAACCTACACTTAGTATAATTTTTTCCAGAGATGGGATGCAGGAAAAGGACCGGTTAGCCTTGGTAGCTGTTCGTAGTGATGCATGGTTACTCTTTGTGACATTTTACTTTGGTGCTAGATTTGGATTTGATAAAGAAGATAGGTATTGTTACTCTTATATGATAAGAAAAATCCAACTTTGGTCAAGCTAACATTTTATCATGTCATGCAGGCTCATCCTTACTTTTACCCAATTAGAAATGCAGAAAGTAGTAGAGCTCGCACCCAATAGATTTACTCCAGGCGCAATTCAGGCTATGGACCGTCGTCCGCAACGAACGGTAAAACTTGATTGTAAGTGCCGAGGAAATATTGTATGTCTTGTGTGCCGCATAAGTTAGAAACAATTATTTGTCATCATTATTATTTTCTAAGTTTGGTCATTGTTAGACGAAAAAATTTATGGTTGTGAGTTTGTTGTGAAATGATGGTCGTTGATGCATGATAATCTTCTGTTATACTTTTTTCTCCCATGTTTACAAAATGGAATAGTTGTGGATTTTTCTTCTTAAGTATGATTTATTATGTTATGTTTCATTGTTCTCAAGTAAAGATGCTTTAGACAAACCATCTTGTCTTGTTGATTTTAGGAAATTTGTAGATTTATTATTTCCTAAGGGACAGAGATCGTTAGAAGATATCTAAGAACACTGTGATGTAGATGTTACTATCTGAATAATAGGTATTGCTAGCTTTTCTATATAGAAAGTTGTTATCTATGAAATGCTTTGATAACAGAAGGAGATGATATTCTCTTAAGAAGGTCTAATGCTTTAACAGGTTTTTAACCATGTACTGTATGATAATTAGGAAGGAGCCGTCACAACGTGGTGCCCCTCCTGATGACTACCACGTAGGCAGTTAAGCCTACTTTTATGACAATTAGGTTGTGCATCTGTTTATGTGGCTCATAGGAGGGGCAGTCACATTGTTGCCATCTCACTCAATAATCTCCCGTATTGTACAAGGCAGTTCCCCCCTTTTATTTCCCTCCTTTTCTTTTTTCATTTTTCAATTTTTTTTAAGTGTAAATTTTTTGTTGTTCAGTACAGGGACCGCCCCATCCAATAATCTATTGTAATGTACAAGGTTGTTCATCTTAATGTTTCTCGTTCTCATATTATTTCTTTGTTCTTATTACACATTCTAACATGGATTTGATCTTTTCTTTATTCAATTCGCTCCCATACTTTAATCTCTCTTAGTTTAAGGAATAGTAGTGACATATTTTTATTCATTTAAATTGTCCTTGTGTCAGCTCTTAAACCAACACTAAACAATTGCAAAAGGTTGGACAACCTTCTTCCCGTCTGTCTTGTTTGTTTAGTTGTTTGATTGCCTTCGGTATATTAAATGTATTGGCATTATTAGATCTCCTAGTTAATTTATACGCGGCTTGTTAGTTAGCTATTTTTGGCTTCTTTTTGTCCATTATTTCCTCTGAAGGTTTGTTTGTGTCCTTATTACTGTTTTTTAAATTGATACTCAAGTTGAAGTACATAGGAGTACTGGATAACTTAATGTTATAACTAGTTGAACTCATTATTCAGTCATTCTATTAGAATTTAATGTTATAACTAGTTGAACTCTTAAAGTTATCATATATAACTTGAGATTTGTGACACATGAATAATTACTAGATGGGTTCAAGTAGCTACGATGTATATTACTTGAACCTTTCAAGTAATCATATTTGACGTGATTAAAAATGACAACAGTTATTTACGAGCTCGTGTAGTATGTTATAATTACTTCTATCCTTTAAGTTACTGTATCTAACTTGATCCTTGTGACTAAATGTCACCGGTTACATGAAGGTTCAAGTAGTTTAAAATATTACTTGAACCCTTCAAACGATTATATTGGACTTGGTTGAAAATGTCAACTCCCACTTGTGGGTTCAAGTAGTATGTTATAACTACTTATACCTACAAAGTTATCACATTTGACTTGGATTTCTCAATTAGAAAAAATCAAATTTGAAGCCTTCAAGTAAGTAGGGTGTGCAAAAATTGACCAAACTGATCAAATTAAAATGGACCGAACGAAAAATGATTCGGTTTGGTCAGCTTTTTAAGTATACTTAACTCTCAGTTCGACTTACATGACTAAAAACCTTTATATATATTAACTATTATTCCCCTAAAAGTCAAAACTTAAACCTAAAAGTAAAAATTTAGTGTTTCACACTCCGCAGCATCGTGACTCCTTCTTCATTTTCTGAGATTTTGGAGCAAACATGAAAGAAGGCAATGATAATAGCTACGAAAATAAGGATGAGCACAATAAAGAAAGTATTATCTCAAGGTTCTCATTTTGGCGTTGTTAATTAGAATATATTTGTTCTCTCCCTCTCCCATGTGTTGTGTAGCAATTTGCCTCGCTGGATCGCGAATCTCCTCGCCATAGCTCTCTCCCCGCCTTAGCTCTCTCCTCTATTTCTATTGAGCTCGATTTATCTCTTAGTCTACCAAAGACAAATGAGAGATCCCTCTTAGTTGAAATAAGAACGAGCTCCCTTCATCCCCTTAGAGCTCCCTCTATCTCTTGACTCTCTTTCAATACTCTCTGTCAAGGAAATATATTAATTTTCTATTTCGCACAAATGGAGAGAAAGCATGATATTTAAAAATAGTTAAGTTTTATATAACTATGGGGCCTAGGTTAGTGCAAAGTTGGAGGATTGAGATTATAAAAATATTGTGGGGGTCTTGGTATAAAGTTTTGGTATTCTAAAAATATAATATATATATATATATGAAATGCTTTATGAAAATGTATAGTTGCACAAATTACCATGGTAAATTTTAAAATTATACTCTTTCATTTAGTAATCAGGAAAAATATATCATTTTTTAAAATAAAATATCTCTGGCTAGGCAATTAAATTTTTTTACTTTCTTTTCTTCTTTTCAATATCTTCATCAATATTTTTACACATCTCCCAATATACACTTATTCTTTTAAAATTTATGTTACAAATATTATAATTACATGAACTCTTCAAGTTATTTTATCTAACTTGAGCTTTGTGATATGTCAACAATTACTTGAAGGGTCCAAGTAGTTATGAAATATTAATTAAACTCTTTAATTGATCATAATGGACGTAATTAAAAATGTCAACAGTTATTAATGGGTTCAAGTAGTATGTTACAATTAATTGTACCATTCAAGTAACCTTTCAAGTTACCATATATATTTATTTAAAAATACTTTTTTGATGTATGATACAATTTCAAATTATGATAGAACTCAAAACTTTTTATTATTGAATATGTCTATGATACATCCCACTCAATGCCTAAAAATACCAAATTAAATTAGTTTCGTAAATCTTAACACATATTTTCTACACAACAAACACTCTAGGATTAATTGAAAGTGAAGCAAATATTTCTATAAAGTTTTTCCGTGTAGTGCTTACACATAGTGTTGAAATTGTGATTGCTAAAAATAACTCTTTTATTCTCACATCTCCCACATTCCATTTCTTCTTTTAAAACTTAAATTTGAAGTTCTATGTATTTATATTACCCTATTTGAACGCCTCATGTTCTTAAATTCAACTTGAGCTATACGTCTAAAAAATGTTAAAAGTTACTTATATAATTCAAGTAGTTATAATATATTACTTGAACCCTTCAAGTGACCATATTAGACTTGGTCTAAATTGCGTGTTTATTATAAATGATTTAGTTTACTCTCCATTTTTTCAAGCAATTTAGTTTCCAAGTTTAACTTATTTTTTTTAAATGTTTTTCTTTATAAAAGGGGTTTTATATCGGTCTTAAAATTGATGTCACAATTGAATGCTTAATTTCTAAGGCTTAATCGTGATGAGTGAATCAACCTTTTGATTTTTCAATAAGGACAACTGATTAGAAAAATATCCATTTTTTGATGAAGTAGATTTTAATTGTTGAAAAATTAGATTGAAACTTTCTATTCAATCCCTTGATTATAGTTTATGCGATATTGTAAAAAAATGGTACTTACGTGCCTAAATCATGAGATTTGACCAAAAATCGTAAAATTAAATTATCTTTGAATGCTAAAGCCATAAAAAGATTATAATTGTTTTAAGTGTGAATTTAATCATATATTGCATGTGTGAACCTGCAAAAGACATTTCACACACATTAGAAAATCATACATGAATACACAAATAAAGTTAAAGACTCAAAAATTGATATTCTTATGCATGCATATGAACCTTTTCAAATGAGTGAAGTTGAAAGGATTGATGATAAGTTTGAACGCTTTATTAGCATTTTAATTATCTCAAAACTCATGACAAGACCTTTATTAATAGTGAATAGATGTTTAAAGTTCTTAAGTCATTCCCAAAGTCATGGGAGAACAAGGTAATTATTGTTCAAGAGTAAAGGACCTTAAGACACTTTCACTTAAAAACATCATGGGATCATCAATAACCCATAAAATGGGTGCATGGAAGAGGAAGTGGATTATATAAAAAAAATAAAACCTATTATTTAAAACCACATCTATTGAAGCAAAAGTGTAGAAGAAGATGAATATCTAATATGCTTTAGAAAGAAATTTTGAAAGCTGTTGAAAAAAAGAGGAATTATTACAAAGATGAAATTAGAAAAGAGATTTTTGATTGACCAAAACATGAAAATGTAAATCCAAAAATAACACACGTAAAAAAGGCTAGTAAGCCTGATTTTCATCACAACCTGTAAAACATCCCAAACTGAGCGAAACGAGATGGAGCGAGATAAAATTATTATGCATTAAAGTGAGACGGGATGAGCTACGAGATGAAAGTGATAATTCTAAATATTCTAGTCCCATCCCAAACAAGTTGTTTTAGCATTATAATCGTAGCAAGCCTTTTCTTTTCAGCTGATGAGCCCATTAAGATAATCAGCCCAACCCATATTTCTTCTCCCATTTTCTCTTCATTTTACACTTAAGCCATTAAAACCCAGCCAATTTCCCCTTTAGTTTAAGACATGTGCCATTAAGAATCTCTCTCTTCAGCGATGACTAAGACAGACAAAGGCTACGAGGACGATGACTCTGACGATTAAGATGATGTGATGACTCAGATTAATCAGCAGCAAAAATGAATATTAATATAGGATTGGTGTGTGTTCAGATTTGGTGTTTGATTTGAAAATCTCTTGTGATTTATGGATTTGGGGTTAGTAAGAGTATTATTATTTTTCTTATTTAAGAATTGATGTTGAAAAACTTTTTAGATATTATTTCTGGTTTTTTATTTTGCTTCTTAGTCTTTTGATTTTATTCCGTCCTAATTGTTCATCTTGTCCTAAACGCCGGGATGAATCATCCCTTCCCGCGTGGATTTTTTCTTTCATACTAGACTAGATGAGGCAAGAAATTTCTTGTCTCGTTTGGTTTGGGACAAGATAAAATTTCCTAAAATTCCGTCCTCAAACATCTCATGCACACCCCTAATAATAATATTTATTTAAGAGGAAATCATCTGAAAAATCATAACATTGAGGGTGTATATCCATTTTTCAAAATTTAAAATTCTTTAATATTTTTCTTCCAAAAAAATTGTATGTTATCATCACAAATGGGGAGATTGTTGAACCTCTCTCACAAAAATGGTAAGGTTTTCCAATTTTTAATAGGCTTGTATTTAAAGAAGGAAGAGGTTTTGTAAAATATCAAAATCTCAACCATGCATTATTTTCAAGATATTATTGGCTCCATAAACTAATATGGTTTGTAAAAGCCTATTCTTCAACTATAAGAAGATAATGAGAGAAACATATTTAAGGGAGGATCCCTAAAGCATGGACATAGAGATAAGTTTTGCTGAATCACGTAAAACTATCGCGTCTTGAATTTCTCTTCTTTACTCTAGTATATTTAAGTGCACTTTACTTTTCTGTACTTGATTTCTTGTATGTTTAATTTTCGCACTTCAATTCCCCTATTATTTATTCAATCTCAACACGTACTCAATCGAGTATCATTTCTTGATCTTAAGTTACTACTTGAGTAGTTTGTTTTAAATCGCGTGTTTATAATCATTGTTTGATTGCTTTACTTATTTATTTATTTATTTCAAGAAAATAATTTTTCACCTTCAATTTCTTCCTTTTTAATATTTCCCTTATAAAAAGGGTGGCATACCGGTCCTACACATTTGACTTAGAGTTCGCTATTAGAAAATGTCAACAATTATTAAATGTATTACATGTTCAACCACGTTGTGATGTGGATTCATTTTGTACTCACAAAGTTTATAGTACAAAGTATATGATCTGTCATAATTTAGGTCCCAATCTATATTTTTGTACTAACATACAAATAATTTGTATCAATTAAAAAACTTATATGTATGGTGATACGTTTAGATGACTTAGTTATACGTAAAAAGAAACATATGAATCTGAATAATCACATAAATCGGAAAGACAAATTAAAACATACAGTTCCGGAAAAAAAAAACTCAAACTTCATCGTACATATTTCTAATAAATCAACCCGTTCAAATTGAAACAATAGATAGAACTAGATTGAATCTTGTGTATTAAAAAAAGTAAAAATTAACCGAAACACAAATGATGATTAAAATTTCTAATTCCATTATGTAATTGCCATATTAACGTAATTCATATAATACAATTCAAATTATGATAAGTTTGTAGTAACTGCCAAAAGCTAAAGCCTCAATTTTGATTTAATAGTTTGCAATAACCGCTTAAACTCATTGAATTGGAATTAAACAGATGGCGCTAACTCCATAAAAATTCAAATGAATGGTATGCACAAGAGATTTAAACAAATGCACAAATAACATGTTTATACTTTCATAATGTCATTCAATGCATCGAAGAGGAATAAAAAAAATTCTATTCCAACCAAACCGAACACAATATTGAAATTACATTGTAAAAAAATGATTAATTTTCTTCTGTAAAAATACTGAATTTACTCACAGAAAATTAATATTGCGGAATAGGCACGAAAACATCATGATCGTGCTCGATTACCAATGTATAAAATAATCGAGTCAAGAACACTTACTTGATTATGCAGCGGAATGGATCAAAATGATGAAGTACATTTCGGATCTTTAGGAAATAATGAAAATGAACTCCCCACTTGTTCTACATGAAAAACTACCAATCATCCCATTCCAAAATCGGGTCGGGTCGACACATGATGGACGCCCGAATATGAGTGTTCCAACAATGATTTATTATATCTTACATTAATCTATTTCAATTGTGATTTGAACTCCTTACTCAAAAATTGTGTATTTGAGATCGTATTATCTTTCTTCCATTTGTAGTAAGTCCATCAACGTTTCTTGTTTCTGTGTTACTATTTTCTATTAGCCTGCAACTCTTCTGTTTGAAATGAAAGAAAGTAATATTCATATGAAAGTCTTATGCTCTATATTATTTCTCTATTTGGTTTCATCCACACGCATTACTGAGACCTTTACATGATCATAGGAATCGCTAGATGCAGTTTCATAAGAATGTTATCGCTCATGTCGATGCCATTGTTTCACCAACACTTCCTATCCACGTCAAACCATTTTTTATGCAAAATGTTAGCGTGGTGTATATTCATGATTAATTTTTTCATCATGACTAAGTCATCACTTTGGTTTTCTTTTGTTAAGCAATATGCTAAAAAACTTGTCTAGATTTCCTTTTTCCTTACATACCCCTTGCAAAACCATTAAACGTCAAATGAAACTTATTCGACAGTGTAACTTCATTACTCTTCTGCCTTATCATGTAATTGTAGATTGTGTATTACACAATAAACCCTGCATTACATTGCTTTCATTAGATACAAAACTCTAGTTTTACACAAGAAAAAAGAAAAGTAAAAAATCTTATTGTTTACTCTTTGTCATGCTTCATAGAGGAATGTTATTGTCATTGTTTAGATAAATATTTATCAAATCAGCCAAAAAATCAAAATCTCGGATGAAAACAGTTCTGGACCTTCTTTGACTCATATACTTTGGGATCAGAGATCATGAGAGACTGATCAATTATTGCTAAAATCTTTTTCATGGGTTTTTATTTTATTTGGACATTTAAGTTAAACATGAAATTTTTTGGTTGATTTTCTGATTTGAGTGGCTTTTTGATAAGAAGCTAAAAGTTTGTTGATGAAAAAAGGACCAAAGAAAGGAAAAAAGGGAAAAAGAAACCAGAAATAAGGGGAAAAAATTAAGTTGAGAAGAGAGAAGAAAAGAACAAAAAAGGAAAAAAATAAAAGGAAAAAGAAAAAATGGAAAAAAAGATCTGAGTGGCTTTTTATTGATAATTATGTATGGGAAAACTTATTACATCTATCTTGAGCATGAGAGGAATTTCGTTGCAGCTCGTAGCGGCACAAATTCTTATGAGGTTGTACTTGTAAGTTTCATATTTTTTTTATTGTGTTTATTGGTTTTATATGAATCCGCTTATTTTTTAAAGCAAATCTCTCTAGTTAGGTAAATTATTTTTTGAAAGGTGGTATACACATCCTTCCAATTAATGTAATTATCAACTGTAGGGATGTCTCTAAATTTTAGGAGATCCATGCATAGATAGGCATAATTTTATTGTGTTTTGTGACAACCTTTTACTTTTTGACATAATTGTATATTCTTTCATTCATTAACTATGATTGCTTTGTTTGAGCGATTAAAACATCTTGTGATTTTTTGTATTTGAAGCAGATGGAGATAATTTTACAAGTTTTAGAATATGAAAATTGTAAGTCTACATTTTTTAATATTGTGTTCTTCATTTTTAAACTATGGTTACTTTGTTAGTTTGGTTTAAATAGAACATTTATTGTGCATGAACTAAAGTTAAATCCACCCTTGTACAGGGTAATGTAAGGATTCTGATGAGATTTTCCAATATTTCTGGTGTGAAAATTCTAATGAACTGAAGTTAAATCCACAATCCGACCCTGCTTTGTTTCTATAAAAAAAATATGTTGTTGTCCTAGGGTCATATGTAAGTTTACAAGAGCATCAGATTCAAGTCGAAAATGAGCATCAGAAAATCCCTCAGACCTGATCCAATCTTGAATGACTGTCACTTTCTCATTAACTTTAGAAACATTTCGGGCAAAATTCCCAAAAACCTCTCAATTCCATTTTCTCAAGGTTTCCTTAAGAAGTTTTAACTTCTGAACAAAAATCTATGTACTACTACCTGCATCAGGAGTTGACTAAACTGAACAAACCAAATCAGTGAAAAGAGATGAGAAATCCACATACCCTCAAATTTGAAAGAGGGATGTCCTGAAGAAATTTCCAAAGAAGAAGAAACTAGTAATGGATGATGATCATAATGTAATCTCGGTAGAGTAATGCAAGAGACCTCATACCAAGTATCGAGGAAAGAAGTAGAGCAAAGTACCCTATCCAAACGAGAAAGAACAATACCTTGACAACTCTAGCTAATAAGAGTATAAAAAACTCATTTTGCCTCGATATCTATAAGATTACACATAGTCAAAGTAGATCGATAGTCTTCACAAGAACTACCTGTGATATTACCGATGGTTTTATGAGCTCCTAGAATTGAATTGAAATCCCTAAGTACAGGCCACAAATTATTGAAATTGAAATGTCTATATGAGAAATCCAAAGAGATCTATAGTTGATATAATTCACACTACCATAGAAAAAGAAAATTTGATCGGCAAAACCACATAAACTAGCAGAAATAGTAACATATTGGATATGAGGTAAAATGACCGTAATATGTTGAATAGAAAAAGATCTAAAGATCCATAATTTAGAAAAAATGGGTATTGAAACAAATGTAATGTAACCCAAGGGAGCTCCACAAAGTAGAAGAAAATGAATCAAAGCTACATAAAGGTTTGACGATGCAAACAAAATTCAGCTTATGATGAAAACAAAATTCTTTCAAAGCTCGTTGAGTATCACAATTTGTAATACCTCTACAATTTCAATGCTTGTTGAGCAACCCTGGTTTTGGGTGTGTTGGCTATGATAACAACATTTTTATTATTCTTTTTGCCTTGTCAAGTAGAAACCACATTCAAATAAGAACTTTCTTTCTTATCAACGCAATAGACTTCCCCTTGAACAACGGTATGAGCAAAATCTGTCTCAGTACTCTCACCATCAAATTATGGTGAGTTGCATCTTGAAGGGGAGGATTTGGACCTTCAATGGGTGAAAGTCTCAAATCGTCAACAACATAATCATATGAGATTTCTATGTTATTTGGAGTGTTCACATTTTCATCACCATTGTTAGACTTCGTCAAGATACGAAGACTAATCGCCATTGCTGAACTAGAAGAGGTAGTAGGTTCAAGACCAAGATCTGCTCTAGTAACTCTGTAATTTACTTCCATAAAACTCCACACCTTTGCGATTCTGATAAGAAATTTGTTTCACTGCCATAACTCCAAATTTATTTGCTCAGAAATAACATCTTGTGTTATGTCATTTTTTACCTTTCATCATTTGACTCTTAAAATTTTTCATAGAGAGTGTCCTAAATCAAGATAAAATAGAAAGAAATTGGTGTGTTAATCTCGGGGGCATATTTTCTTAATTTTAGGGAAGCTTTGTCATTGGAGGCAGATATGAACAAGCAATGCAATCTGACAATCTGTTTAATCCGCATGAACAGATTTGAAGACGCTAAGTCTTTGGTTAAGGCTATGAGAGTCTCTTCTTAAGGGAAACCAATGGATGAATCATATGCTAAGTTGTACGATAATTTATGCGTAATTGACTATTATGCTTTAATGTTGTATGTTACTTTATCTTTATTTTGAAATCACTCTTTTCATGAGATCCTTTTTGTGAAACAGAGGTTCTGAATATATTTTCTATCCAATTAATTTTTTATTTATCACTTACAATTGTGGTTTTTCGATTTAACGTAGATTATATGAATATTGTTTGTTTTGGCTATCCATTTTTTTATGAGTTTCTTGGGTCCTTTTAGATGTGTCGTACCTTTTGTATTGTATAATAGTGGTATATTTCTATTGAGTTATCTAGTTGTTTTTAATTGTGATGATCATATTTATGTTATTCTTGTCATTGTTATCTTGTATAGGCCTTTTTTTTTCTTTTTTATTGTTATGCTATGTTTCTTGTTTTTATCCGAGTAAGCATGTCATTTTTTTTAAGCTAGGTGGGTATAAATCAAAAGTGACATATGATTGGAACATTCATCCCTGTAAAATATTAAGTGAAAACATATTGAATCGCCTTTTTCTAATTGAGATCACGGTTTTCCTTTCGCCTTATTTTTTTCTTTGGAAAGACATTTTGATTTTCCCCTTAGTCCATATAACAGTGTTTTCTACCTAGTAATCTACTTTTTTTTGTTTTGTTTAGAATTTAGATTTTGTCAAGTGTTTAGTCAAACAAGAAACCAATAGAAAAAATATTTATGGATGTTAGTTTGTGTTTTTATTGTTGATTAAATTCATCGGGATAAAACTGTCATATTTCTTGTGATATATTGTTCAATACCATAATGATAGGTTCTATGTTGATCTTCTTAAAACTGCACCTTATGAGAACATTCGTTTGGCTTTGAGATGGTCGAATTTGACGAATCTTTAATTTTTCGGTGAATTAATATAAACTTTTCACCGGCTGCTACTCTGCTTTTTTAAATGTCATCTTTTACCCATTGCCGAACTTGAAAGACCATAACTTCTTCTGTAACATTTGCTTGATTTTTGTATGCAGTAAAATTTTCATGTAAAGGATTAATCTTTAAAAATTTGAATCAACTAGATTTGCATTTTAAGAACTAGGATCACTCAAATGTCCACTGCTCAAAACACATCCTTTTCTTTACATATTTCTAGATGCATCTCCTAAATTAGTTTTCAAATTGAGACTGATTATTTTAATTGAGAGTGATTCTTTCAATTCTTGGAAAAGTTTCTAGTGGTGTTTTAATGCATTAAAATTGAATGAATTTAATTGATTGTGTGAGTTGCTAACTTGTTGGTGCTTAAAAGATTTCTTAGTAATGGTTTGTGATATTAGTTTAAAGTGTTTGTTTGACATTTTCAGTTGGTCAAGAATTATATAGTTTGAGATGTTTGTTTAAATTGGAATTTAATTTAAAGGTAGAATTTATTATTTACTCCTTCCCCCCAAAATTTTATTTCTCACGATTAACGGCTAATTTTCCACCTAAATTCTATTTCTCACGACTATCGGCTATTTTTTTCCCCCTAAATTTTATTTCTGAGGCTTTACTCTCTCTATAAAACAGCTATTTCCCATTCTCCTCCCCTAAATTCTGTTTGAACATTTGACTCTCTTACTCTCGCTCTCTCTGCTTCATACGATTTTCTTTCAACTTTCACTCACAGCATCGTCTCTCTTTCTCTCTCCTAAATTTCACACTCTCTGTCTCATATCTCAATAGCATAGGTTAGAGATCAGCAATGGGGAACAACGACAAGAATATTCCACAGATGTGGAAATCTAGGGACTAGCGGTCTCGCAGAATGCAGAGGACGGATAACAATAGAGAGTCACCTGGCGTGAAGAAAGACGATCTTCTTAGTCTCATTCATAAAGTTTCTTCCGACGATTCTCCTTATGTTAGGGCCAAACAAGTTCTGGTCAGTCGTTCCAAAATTTCTTTTATCCGTTTCTGGGTTGATTTTGAACTTTTCTTGCCGAAGATAACTGGTGTTTAAATGCATATCAACGAGCGTGGTATAAAAAATAGGGCTTAATTTTTTCGTTTATTTTTGTTTTGGCAGTTGATAGAGAAAGACCCAAGCAAAGCAATACCCTTATATCGGGCAGCAAAAAATTTGGGGGATCAAGTAGACAGTGCATTGAAAGATATGGTAACTGTGATGCAACGATTGGATAGATCTGATGAAGTGATTGAGCCTATCAAAACTTTTCGTCATCTCTGTTCAAATGATTCCCTAGAATCCACCGATAATATTCTAGCTGAACCATACCAGGTAGAACTAGAACCCACTTCTCTCTTTTCTTAAATCCAAACAATTTTTTATCATTTCCTTTCTCATCTCTTTTCTTTTTACCAAATTTAGGAAATTGAACTGGTGAGTTATGCTGAGAAATGTGCATTTAGAATAATGAATGTCAAAAGTTTATTTAAGACTAAATACGAAGCCTTCAAGCATCCTCATAGTTGGATTTATATTTTCTTCATCCTATATTTTTTTGGGTATTATTTGGTGGCTGAAGAACGTGCTTAACTAATTTTGGTAGTTTGAAAAAAGGTCCTATTTTTGGGTTGTGGTTACTGTTGTTTTTCATTTTTATAGTGGAAATTATAAGGATATTTCTTATGTTTGTTGGATTTTAAAATTTTGCAGAGCTCTGGGAGGAAAGAAGAACATATTGTACTGCTGCAAGGTAAACTGAAGCAAACTGAAGAAGAAATGAGTTTGAGAAGGAGGACAAAGATAGCCAGATCACATGGAAAAAAGATTCAAATAAGTATGGAACAAGAGAAATCAAAGTAAGTTGAGTCGATCTTCTTTCCTTCTTCTTCCTTCTTATATTTATACATAATTTACTGCTTTTGAGTTCTTTTTCTCAACAGAATTTTAGGCAACTTAGCCGGGGCGTATATGCACAAAAATGAGTTTAGAACTGCCGAACAACTTTACAGGTTTACTTCGTATTCCTAGTGACTTTTTCTTTTTCTGACTTCTTACTTTTCAATGCCATTTAAAATCTCTATGGTAGGGTTACCATAGCGTTTAGAAAACACTATTGTAGATTCAGACTTTTTATAACGTTGGAAGATATTGCATTTTGAGAAACACTATGAAAATGCTACGATAGCATTTTTTGACCGCTATCGTACCATTTTTTAGTTGTAATGGCAGTCGAGAACTAGCCCAATATCATACAGCTCTGGGCCACCGGTCAAGGCCTGAATTTTACCGGGCCTGTTTGACCAGGTTTGTAGGTCTTATGTAAAAGAGCCCATTTTAGAATTTGCATGTTCGTGATGTGCTGGGCTTAAGAGCCTTCTTCCCTCTACCCTGCCCTTGCTCGGCTTGCGTCCTATATGGTTGATTAAGGATAGGATTACTCCGATCTAAATGAAATATTACTTTGATCTAAAAGTATGATCACTTTATTACCACACACATATTTCAATTATCTATACAAACATAATAATTTACGTTAAGGTATGTAAATAATCTACATTATCTAGAACACGAATCAAGTTCATTCCACCATCCATGGCCTTTCATGCTTTGAAGTAACATATTGTCACACTAGCAGGATAATAGGATATCATTATCATCTCTCACTTTCCTTCAGCTATCCGATTGTGTTTCTTGTTATGACTGTGTAGATAACCCACCAGTGTCCACATGCTGAAGGTCGGATTCTCATCTTGCTTCCATTTCTTTCCATCCCCTTCAATTAGAAGCCTATAATAGTTTTTACCAACATGAGGAATTATCCAAGTTCAAAGGTCATCCAAGGGAATAAACTTGTCTTACCTCAAGTAATCACCTGTGTCAGATTCAGACTCTCCACCAAAGTAGCTAACCTAGACCAAACACAATGTAACCCACTCATTAATCTAATATCACAAGTGTTGTGAAACGTTATATATTAGTGCTAAACAACCATTTTCATTTTATAATCCAGGTATTCAAGCTTTATTTGACTAGTTCCTTGTATTTTTAGTAACATGTGTCTCAAAATGAAAATTGATTGTGGATTCAGTAATTTACAAACCTTTCTCATACGAACAAATGGGTTGCTCCCGCGACATAACTCATCAGGAATCACAAAAGTCTCAAGAGTCCTTACAATTTCTTCAATCTAAGAGCTAACAAAAGAATAATAAGAAACAAACTATTCTATGTGAAAAGGTTTAGTATAGAAATCATATAATGCTGGTTACTTTAATGCTCTACACTTTGACTTCTAAGACATTTTTTAACATATAAGAGGGTTTACAATTGCTAAAATTCTTGTTTCTAATTGGCTCCTTATGGACTACTATTGTAACATTGACTACTTGAATATCAATGCAGGTCCCATATTAATATAACTGCTAAAAATATGTAGCTCTCGAAGTAAAGAACAAATAGGACAAGACACACATGCTTTAAAAGGTCATTAATCAAATAGATATATGTTTCTTTAGCAGTGAAGAGGAACTTGGCGAGGAGAAGCACTCGCGAAGAGAGTTCTTTGGTACAAAGAAGGTAGCAATAAGGAGGAGAACTTATAGCTACCGACATTCGTACATAGGTGAGAAATAGTGAGGGTATGTGGAATTAAGTGTTTCGAAATAATGGGGGTAGATGGAGTTAGGTGTGCCCTGTATAAAGAGAAAGGAAGGATGACAAATGTGTTTACTATTTACTGAGTGAGACAACTTCTCTCTTCTTTGAATATTAAAATATCAGTATTCTCTCTTCCCTTCACATTTTCCACACCACATGGAAAGTAACTCCCTCTTCACTCAACTGAGTTGGCTTTCACTAGCATAAGAGGTGCCTAAACTGACTTCAATATTGCTTAATTTTTATTTGTAGATATTGAGTTCGATAGCATGTGTAATACCTTGTTGATAAATGAAGTGTAGAAAGAGTATAAAGTAGGCCACTTTTTGCAAAAAATGTGAAAACAAATTTAATTTTACAATAACATGAGCACCTTATGATGGTCATACTCAGTGAATTCTGGACAATACTTGAATAAAGCTCATAAAATTTAACATAACAATATCCTTCATTTCTTTAGATCTAATGCGCCCATGAAGTACACTATGCACAAACAATTTTCAAGTATATCATTAGGAGAGGATCACAAGTATCATCACATGATGAGCACTAAACAACCATTGGAGAAAAAATGTCCGCTCTAAAATCATTATAATAAATATTATTTATGCATTGATAGAGACATGATACAATATGCACAATAGGTCTCTAAAACCAACAGATTATACCAGCCCTGCAAGTGTATGTCATAAAAATCTAATTTGTGCGTTTTGAGAGTGATATATATAAATAAAAATAGAGAAAAGAAAATTGTAAACAAGTTAGCTTGAATATTTCTCAGTTCAATCAAACCATTACAATACTTGCTCGGTTGACATTTAGTGATCACTTACAAAGTATACTCTCACAAGAGTTAATCTCACAATTTTAAGCTCACAAAGATTATCTCGCTCACTCTGACTTATATACACTTCTTGGTGACGTTTCTGAGAATATGTGAGGGGATGTGTTGTTTGGATACTCCATCTTCTATGCCATGATTAACTTTCCAAAGATGCGTCATTGATGTAGACATGGCCGCCCAAGAGCATCAAAGATTCAGGCTTTCGCTTTCATTCAAAGTTGAAGGAAGCTATTATACATGTGAGATCGCGTGCTTTGCTTTTCCACACAATTGCAAGGAATTCCATAGTAACAATCTTGTAGGAACCTTAGAAAAGGATAGTTGAATGGAATGTGTGAGGTCAGGCTACTCGCACCAATGTTTCAAATATGGCACCTCGGAGTCGTGAATGTGTGACCAGAAGCTTGAAAATGTACATGTTGTGTCTTTAGAATTAGGCATCTTGTGGAACTCTCACTTTAATTATTATTAGCCGAAAGTGATTTTCCACGTGGCCTAGCGGTATTGAACATACGACCACCATAAATCGTCACCCTCCATGTCAGAAGCAACTCGTTTAAGTCCTATCATGCCTCCTTTGCGTAAACTCCAAGGACAAGTTAAATATTGCCTTCTTTATTAGTCAATGGGAACACTTTGGAATATTCTCTAAACTTCTTGAACAGGCCTCGTCCAGGTGTGCCTCCATTCTAAATATCGTTCCCTCCAAAATTAAAGTTAAGCTCATTGAACCTTACATAAACTCTGTTAAATTCTCTTTACACTTCTAACTTAAGTTCTAGGGGCCTTTTGGCAAGGAAACCACCTTAGTCACCTTCCTTCTTTGGATTACTTGATATGTGATGTGTAGGATAACGACCCATCAGAGTGTCACATGTATTATGTTAAAATTCTAGCTGCAACAATATATTATTTTATCCCTCTTCAAATTGTAAAAGTTATAAAATTGTCTACTTTTACATCCTTCAAATTAAACCATATTATATACGTTAGACTTATTTAACTTCTAATTTTCAGAAATAAAATTGGGGATAAAATGTTTCATTATTATGTCAAATAACATGACATTGAGATGAAAAAATATATGGCATCGCCCTTACTGATTATATTTCAATCATTTACAAGTTTACATTTTTATCACTCATTATAATAATTTATTAAATTAGTTTATGAATTATTCTCACATTTATTTATGATTTTAAAATTGATATATAACTTGATGGGTGTAGAAATGCTAAAAATGAAAATCCAAAAAATACATCTATTTTAGATGAAATTGCTGTCAAATGCATTAACTATGATAAAGATAAATAGGAGAAGCCTATTATCGTATTCAAGTAATTACTGTAGCTAATCAACCATTATGAAAACTTTGTGAGACTAAGCTTTTAGCATTTTATTTTCTCAGATAAACATTAATATAATAATAATACTTTCAAAACTGAATTAACAAACAAAGCCATGATCATAGTTTCAAAAATTTTAAAAAAATGCCACAACCACAATTAGTCTTACTCTTTGATCAACCAAGAAAGATCCACGAAAATGGATAATTATTATTCTTACAAAAATTCAAATATACTAATTCTTTAGGAATACAAATAGTATTTTAAAACAATAAAATCTGATAATAACATCGATTCAAATTGAAATGTTGAAGTAATACTTTAAAAGAAAAAAATTGAAGCAAAGCAAGTGTGACAGCACAGAGAGTAAATGCTACTGACTTACCACCGACGTAAAATTAACCTTAGGGATACGGCACGCAACGCGCTTTACTGTTGCCTATTGGGAGCTAAACACATTTCTATTTATATATTTTTTGCGGTTCTTTTTATGTGCTTACTGTAACCGACAATGACTGTTGATAAACTGAATCAAGCAGTCTATTAATTGGCTAGCCTCTAAGAAACCACCATGTGTACTACACTCATGATCCACTTGCCATGTAGTTGTTTCCACTAATGTACTACACTCATGATCCACTTATTTTTTTGAAGATATGATCCACTTTTTAAGAGGTTTTACGTGTGGTAATGAATTTCTCATCACTCTTTCTTTTTTCTTTTTACTTTTTTATATAAGGTTGTTGGTGATAAGAATCAATAGGTACAACGGGACATCCCAGTTAGGCTGATACCTCCATATCACCCTCATCATTAAACCCAACCTAACATATTATTAAAATAAAATAAAAGAGTCAACAAAATAAAACACAAAGAAAAAATCAATAGAACCTAAAAGAGCGTCTGTTTTCATAAAAAATAAATGAAAAACAGAAATGCAGAGCATTCCACCATATTGGGGGGTCTAGGCGCCAATCAACCTACAACCTGGTTACCCTCCTAAAAATGTGAGTTACAAAAAAACCCATTTGACAATTAAATTTAAACATATATCTCAATTGGTACGCCAACGCCAAAAGACCTTATGAGATCTAGTACGAATAATGGCCACCACATAGCAGGATCACTTTTCAACCATGGTTGTCTCCATTCAAAGATAGAATCACCTTATATTTATACATAATTTACTGATTTTGAGTTCTTTTTCTCAACAGAATTTTAGGGAACTTAGCCGGGGGCGTATATGCACAAAAATGAGTTTAGAACTGCCAAACAACTTTACAGGTTTACTTCGTATTCCAAGTGACTTTCTCTTTTTTTGACTTCTTACTTTTCAATTAGGAAAAGTCTCTCAATTAATATTGGTCACAGTAATCTTTGGGTGAATAATCTACTGCTATTAATTCTAATTTGATTTAGTTATGCACATGGATCTGCTCTAGTAACTCTGTAATTTACTTCCATAAAAGTCCACACCTTTGTGATTCTTATAAGAAATTTATTTCACTGCCATAACTCCAAATTTATTTGCCTAGAAATAATATCTTGTGCTATGTCATTTTTTACCTTTCATCATTTGAATCTTAAAATTTTTCATTGAGAGTGTCCTAAATTAAGAAAAACATAAAGAAATTGGTGTGTTAATAATCTCCGGGGCATATTTTCTAATTTTTAGGGAAGCTTTGTGATTGGAGGCAGATATGAATAAGCAGTGCAATCTGGCAATTTGTTTGATATACATGAGCAGATTCGAAGATGCCAAGTCTTTGATTAAGGCTGTGAGAGTCTCTTCTGAAGGCAAACTAATGGATCAATCATATCCCAAGTTGTATGAACGTGCTTTGCAGATGCTAACACTTTATGATAAAATGACTAACTGTTTGGCCAAAGCAAAGTCTTCAATTCACAAGTTGGGGGTGTTTTTTGGAGATAACCTAATAGATGAATGGTTTTCCAAATTGTACGAATGTGTTCTGCGGTTAGCCATTGAAAATTTAACGATGACGTCAGACGACATGTTTATGCTAGCACTTTTAGAAAAATGCTTCTTGCATTTTTAAATTAGAGTCGAAAATAACTTGTTAAAAATACATCTTACGTTAGTTTAATTGCAAGTCATAAATAACAAGTTTTTCGGAATGACCTTTTGTAAAATGTGATTATTACTTGATAGTTAAACATAATTAGTATTTGTGTTTTGTGTTTTTATTCATTATTTAACCAAGCCTAGCCTTAATTACTCCATGAACTTTTCAAACAAGCAAAATTAGTTGATTAGAGCGCAATTTCGCCAATTTCATAGAAAAATCATAGTTTCATAGTAGAACGAAGACTTTTAGGAAGTAATGTTTTTCTAGAAATAAATCTCTAGAAGCATATTGGAATTAGTAAGATCATATGTACCTACCTCCAAGCAACTCCTCCCTTCAAAGGGAAAAAAGTAAGTTACATATTCTAAAAAAGTCTAATTTTTGTGTTATAGACAACCAATAGAATGTATATACTTCATATATGAGATCAATTATCTGGATTTTGTAAATTGAATTATGTCATTTCTTTCATTTTCCTAAAATGAAATAAATAAGTTTGTTATCCTAGGTGTAATTTTTAATTTCTATAGAAGAAATTTTTTTGAGACAAGATCATTTGATCCATAGAGCTAGTTATGCCGGCCAAATTTTCTCCAAGATTTTTAGTCTGTTAGCAGAACATTAGTTTCTGTGTTATGGACAACCGAGACAATTACAATATCAGTAATATCAATAATTTGGGTTTTGTGAATTTATTCTATCATTTATTTTCTTAGTTGTTTCCAATTTCTTCCATATATGTGTAAAATACTCTTTTGGAGAGATGAAACTTTGGATCATATGCAGATAATTTTAATTTCAGACTTATGAAAATAATTGTCAGCTGCTACTACATTGTTTTCAATAATACCTGAGTATCTCCTTAGGGATAAATGTTGCATTTCTACTCTTTTGAAGGTTCAAACTTATTCGGAGTGGGTGCTAAATGGAGATTATGATTGGCCTCCCAATTGTTCCGTGTGTCACATAGTGCTTGAAGAGTGAATTGGTCAAGAAACAACTCGTTTGGGTTGCTTAAGTATGTAGACCTTTGTTTATTTACTTTCTCTTGGATAGAAATATAAAAGGCTTTGCATAATTTTTGTATATGTTGTCTTTGGATGTAGATGTCTTACATTCAAATTGCTTGGTTTCTCATATCAAGAGCTTTCCCGCACACACCGCGCTAGTTGGATACGTGTGTCCTAAATGTTCCACTTCACTAAGACTATGATATTATACTGGTAATATGTAGATAAAATTTGGAGTTGATTGATTCAAAATGCGGTGTACGTTATGCATGCGCGTTGGTTGCTTATCCTCTGCTAAATAGGTTTTGTATTATACATCCACTCTATGGTTGTTACAGTTCTATATTTGTGAAAACTTCTCTACTCCTTGACTTATATACACTTCTTTTGGTGACGTTTCTGAGAATATATGAGAGGAAGTGTTGTTTGGAAACTCCATCTTCTATGCCATGATTAAATTTCCAAAGATGTCTCATTGATGTAGATATGGCCACCCAAGAGCATCAAAGATCCAGGCTCTCGCTTTCATTCAATGTTCACGGAAGCTATTATGTAGGTGTGATCGCGTGCTTTGCTTTTCCACACAATTGCAAGGAATTCCATAGTAACAATCTTGTAGCCAACTCAGAAAAGGATAGTTGAATAGAATGTGTGAGGTGAGGCTACTCGCATAAATGTTTCAGATATGGCAACTCAGAGTCGTGAATGTGTGACCCGAAGCTTGAAAACCGACAGGCTGTCTCTTTAGAATTAGGCATCTTGTGGAACTCTCACTTTAATTATTATTAGCCAAAAGTGATTTTCCACGTGGCCTAGCAGTATTGAACATACGACCACCCTGATCAATCGTCACCCTCCATGTCGGAAGCAACTTGTTTAAGTCCTATCATGCCTTTTTTGCATCAACTTTAGGGACAAGTTAAATGATGTCTTCCTTATTAGTCAATGTGAACACTTTGGAATATTCTCTAAACTTCTCGAACAAGCCTTGTCTAGGTGTGCCTCCATTATAAATACCCTTCCCTCCAAAATCAATGTTAAGCGCAGTGAACCTTACATAAACTCTGTCAAATTCTCTTTACACTTCTAACTTAAGTTCTGGAGGCCTATTGGCAAGGAAACCACCTTAGTCACCTTCCTTCTTTGGATGATTTGATGTGTGATGTGTAGGATAACGACCCATCAGAGTGTCACACGTATACTATTAAAATTTTAGTTGCAACAATATATTATTTTATCCCTCTTCAAATTGTAAAACTTATACAATTGTCTACTTTTACGCTTCACATTATACCATATTATAAACGTTAGACTCATTTAACTTTCAATTTTCAGAATTAACATTGGGGACAAAATGTTTCATTATTATCTCAAATAACATGACATTTGGATGGAAAACTTTATGGCATCGCCCTTACTGACAAAATAGTATTTCAAGTTTTAATTGATCAAATTATATTTCAATCATTTACAAGTTATGTTTTATCCCTCATTATAATAATTTATTAAAATAGTTTATGAATTATTCCCACATTTATTTATGATTTAAAATTGATATATAACTTGATGGGTGTAGAAATGCTCAAAAATGAAATCCAAAAAATACATCCATTTTTTATGAAATTGCTGTCAAATGCATGAACTATGATAAAGATAAATAAGAGAAGCGTATAATCATATTCAGGTAATTTCTATAGCTGATCAACCATTATGAAAACTCTGTGTGACTAAGCTTTTAGCATTTTATTTTCTCAGATAAATATTAATATAATAATACTATTGTTAAAACTGAATTAACAAACAAAGCCATGATCATAGTTTCAAAATTTTTAAAAAAATGCCACAACCACAATTAGTCTTACTCTTTGATCAACCATGAAAGGCCACAATGTGAAAAATGTTCTTTGAAAAAAATGTGAAAAGGGTGGTAGGAAATTTATGGATGGCAATTTAATTTAAGAATCATTATCCTTAAAAAATTGAGCATATTAATATCAAAGAAATCAAGCCCTTAGAAAAATTACATAAAAAATAAAATATATATATTTATGATCCTCAATTTTCATGTATTTACAATGTTTGTTACAGTCCACACAACAAAGTTGGAATATGGATAATAATTTGAGTTGAATCAGTTGAAATGCATGCGGTTCACACGTGTGTAATTTGAAAATATATACATATACTTTGAAATTAATATTAGACTTTGCCATGATCGATGAGTCAAAGTTCCCCAAATATTAAAGACTTTACTTGTAAATACACTTTAATAAGACAGTACTAAACAAAAATAATATAACTTTCACGGGTTTTGTCTATTTAATTTGGTTAGAAATGAATAGTAGATGTTTTGATGGGGATATGAGAGACAATGATACTAATTCTTATGTATAGTTAGGATGATTAGAGAGAGGGTTTGGTCTTCTAGGAATATAGAGAATTCATCTGTTAATCATAAAATTGAGTAGACATAGGTGTTGCTTGAGATTTTTTTAGTAAGTTAGCATTTTGATGCTTTTGAACTTCGTTTGTCTTTTGTTTTTAAGGGTGATACCTCTTGTATAGTGTATTTCTTTTAGTTGAACATATTTCATGATATAACATGACACAGTACCGAATGTGTAACTATCCTCACATATGCAAAATTTAGAAATTTATATATCAAATTCTCTTTCAATATATAAAATTTCTAATTAGGGGAATTTCAAGTTGGCAAAGATATTTAAGCCCACATATTATACAGTTCCATTTATTATAAATTATATCGATTCATTATACACCGGTTAAAAAATTAATAACTTTCTTGTTGACAATGAACTACGTTACTTATAAACTTAACTCTTTTATTGATTTTTCTTTGAAAAGGGATTTTCATTAAAGTCATGAATATTTTAGAACTTTCAAATTAACTCTTATAATAAACACGTATAGTTCAAGAATTTTCAAGTTCAATTTATATATGTCACGAATCCATGATGATAATGAATACATAGTTCTTAAACTAATAGGAGGTGAATGAATCTATCATAGGTATAAATTGAAAAATATTATTGGAAAAAAATATAGTAAAAATTTAGATAAAATTGAAGGTTTGTCCGTCGAAATTGCATAATTGCATTGAAAAGAGTAGGTTCTTGTAAAAAAAAGGAGTAGGTTCTTGTCTAAAAGTTAGAAATTTTTTATTAATTGTGCAGTAACTGGTAGAGTTCATGGCTAAAATTCAAAGGAACAAAGTAAAGTATGAGTCTAATAAGCTAATGCTCACAGCAGGTGCAACTTCTGCTAATGGGATTCTAATGTTTTGTTTGGCTAAGCCTAGTGAAGCTTTTCTTCTTCCTATGCCATACTATCTAGGGTAACCAACAATTTTATCACCTTCTATTATTTTCTTTTTGTTTATAACAAAAAATAGGAATCAATATAAAAAACATTTAAACCAAAATGTTGGCAAAAACTATTTAAAAATAATTGTTTATTATTCCTTCACATAGAGGTTATAAGACTTTTGAAGAGAGTAATTACTATATTGTTGAAAATTAATCTTAACAAAAAATTAGATTTACTTAGAGTCTTTCCAAATAGGCCTTAGTAATGTATTTCATCTATTAAAACATTAAAATTTCATCATGGGCAGGTTTGACATGGATCTTAAATGGTGAACTGGAGTTGAAATTATTCCAATACATTGCTCAAGCTCCAACAGCGTCAGAATAACAACAACTGCAATGGAGAAAGCCTATCAAGAAGTCAAAAACCTTAACTTCAAAGTCAAAGGGGTTTTGGTCACTAATCCATCAAACCCATTAGGCACAACCATGACCCAAGAAGAACTCAATCTCCTTTTTCAAGTGAAGTTTATACTTCACCAAAAATGAAATAGTAAGTACCTGACTCAATATTGGTATGGACGGTCCAGGAAGCATGTTTGTGGGATATGCATAGCAATTTGTACAAATACTATAATTCAACTCCATTATTTATTTTTTTAAATTTACCATTTCTTTTCATGATTCATACCAAAAGAAAAACCTAGTAATTCTACTATAATCTAAGCTATCGAAAAACAACTTAGAGACGCCAAGGATTTAACACTTACCTTGAGTCCATGTACTGAAAAATGCAAGAAATTAACACTCATCTCCATCATTAACACTCATCTCCATCATTAACACCACTCATTAAACCTGGAAATTACATACAAATTGGAGGTATTTCACAAACTTAGCTAGAGCTTGACACCTCTATAAGGTAACAACTAATTAAGCCTTACCCTACACTTTTTCAGGACTCTCAGCGTTGCTAAGGGCTTACCTCTGTCGTGTAGAGAAAGAGAGAAAAAAAACCACCAGCGAGATTGAGATTGTGAATCCAG
>QANY01000014.1:68098-92249 GCA_003255025.1 Datisca glomerata | reverse complement strand
GAAAATTTTCTGATTATTATGGATTTGCTCGTTTATCGCCGTCATTGTTGAATTTGTTGAGGTGTATGATAGTTTGGTGAATATTAAGAATATTTTTACAGGAGTACAAATCGTACAATCTTCGTTGTAATATTTTGCTAAAGATCGCCAACCATAATTTGAATGACATGTATGGCGTTACATGATAGCATTGATCATTTTATAGTAGGAACTCATATGTCTCGAAGACACGACTATCACTAAAGATGAGTCCTGCTTTAAAGCAAAGGCTTCAGAAGAGGAAAAAAATAAAGGGATAGATAATATTGTATATATTTATTGTGAATGTGTCCCATTTTTCGATGTTCTTGTTCAAACACTCGCCCATTTGACATTTCTTAGATATTCGATGAACTAGAGGTTATTGAAGAAGACAATAACGATGGTGCAATAAATTTTGATGCAGATTCAAGAAGGATATCATCGCATGCTTTGACTTATATTGCCCCGTTGTTACTGTCTTCTTCAATAACCTTTAGCTCATCGAATTTCTCAGAAATGACAAATGGGTCTTCATTTTGTATATGATTATTGTGTATAGTGTATAATGAAGAAAATAGATTTTTTTAAGTTTTGTAAGCTATTGTGTACAAGAATGATAAACAGATTTTGTATATTATTGTGTACAACTATAAATAAAAGATGTTTTTATAAGTTATCGTGTATAGTGATGATAAATACATGTTGTAGAATTATTGTGTATAGGTATAAAAATAAGCAGATTTTCAAATTTATGAGTGTTATGGATTTGCTTGTTTATGGCAGTCATTGTTGAATTTGTTGAGGTGTATGATAGTTTGGTGAATGTTCAAACCTTATAGCTCTGTTTTCTGTTTTGTTTTAGTTTAGAGTTAGGCTTCTTTTAGTTATGTAATTGGGAATTTTCTGATTATTATGGATTTTCTCGTTTATGGGCATCATTGTTGAATTTGTTGAGGTGTATGATAGTTTGGTGAATATTAAGAATATTTTTATAGGAGTATAAATCGCACAATCTTCGTTGTAATTTTTTGCTGAATATCGTCAACCATAATTCGAATGACATGTATGACGTTACATGATAGCGTTGATCAATTTTATAGTAGGAACTCATATGTCTCGGAGACATGACTACCACTGAAGATGAGTCCTACTTTAAAGTAAAGACTTCAGAAGAGGAAAAAAAATTGAAGGGATAGATAATATTGTATACATTATTATGAACGTGTCCCATTTTCTGATATTCTTGTTCAAACACTCGCCCATTTTCCATTTCTTAGAAATTCAATGATCTAGAGGTTATTGAAGAAGACAATAACGATGGTGCAATAAATTTCGATGCAGATTCAAGAAGGATATCTTTTCATGCTTTGACTTATATTGCCCCGTCGTTACTATCTTCTTCAATAACCTTTAGCTCATCGAATTTCTCAGAAATGGAAAATGGGTCTACACTTTGTATATGGTTATTGTGTATAGTGTATAATGCAAAAATAGAATTTTGTAAGTTTTGTAAGTTATTGTGTACAAGGATGATAAACAAATTTTGTATATTATTGTGTACAACTATAAATAAAAGATTTTTTTTGTAAGTTATCGTGTACAATAGTGATAAATAGATGTTGCAGAATTATTGTCTACATGTATAAATAAGCAGATTTTTGAAGTTTTTGTGTACAATCATCATATTCAGATTTTTGAAGTTTTTGTGTACAATCATCATATTCAGATTTTTCAAAATTATTGTGTACAATTATAAATAAGAAAATTTTTGAAGGATAAATTGTGTACATAATCATATATTAACATTTGCAAAAAACTATGAAAGAAAGTTAATACTAAAATGTATATTTACTGCGGCGAGGGATACAAAATATTATGGGATGTTTGTGTTGTACATAGGGTATCCACCTTATGCGTTGAATGGTGGTGGGTATGCAGATGGGTCCAATGGATACACACCTTGCACATCGAATGGGTACGCACCTTGCACATTGAATGTGTACGCACCTTGCCCATTGAATGGGGATGCACCTTGTCCGAAGTCCCCTGTCACGTGTGCACCTTGCACGTTAGATAGTGCTGAATCATCATTATTATCGTCCGGCATCGTGACATGAACATTGCTCGGTAATTCTGGACATGTTCGTTTGGTATGTCTAGTGTTTATTTGGTATAGCCACATTGACGGGTGGTTGGTCGTGCTTTACTCGAGCTGGCACCCTGGCTGCCCTTTGTCTTCACGATTACCAGGTCTTGAATGGGGCCTCTTTTAATTTCTACATCATCCTCCTACTTCACATCATGTTCATTGGTGACCTTATCATTCCATAAGGTCTCATATTTTGTACACAGCATCCCAATCTCCACTTTGGCTCGAGTCGACCATTCAGTTGACTTTGATGCAAAGTGAGCAAGTCTTTTGGCAGCTAGTTAGATCGAATTGTACGGAAATAATACTGTATCATCTGTATCTAAAAGGTATGGTTTGACCCGGTTGGTAGCATATTACTCTTCAGAGTGATCTGCCACCGGTCTAGTATGCACGTGCTTGGGATCTCTTCCACATGTTCATCTTTCATAACAGTGAGCATATGACGACACGGTATCCCCACTGATTCAAACTTGCCACAATTACAATTTAGCATATCAAGTTGTTGTTCTCGTGACACTATGTATGAGTCATTCGGCACCCCAAACTCGACCAACGAATAAATTCGAGCCCCCATCATGTATGAAAGCACAAACTGTAAACGATGCCCCACCCTTGATTTTCTTACGTAATAGCTTAAACAATTTGTGTATGAACACATTTGTCGCGTGTTGCTCTAACGCACGCAAGTGAGTCTTAAGCAGAGGTGTTTCATTTGTCAACTTGAAGTCGTCACCCCTCTCCTCGTGGTGAATACGTGTCAATGCCCGATCAAATTGTAGCATGAATTCAAATAGTTTATGTTGGCGTTCAACGAATCAGTAGAGATTAAGGGTGGCAACCGGGCCGGGTCGGTCCTTTCCAGGGGGCTCATGGGTAGGTTTTGGGGCGGGCCGTAAAAAATTTAGGGTGACCCGGAATGAACCGCTGAACCGAGCCACGGTTTGGGCCTGTGACGGTCTGGGCCGAACCGGTTCACGGGCCTATCCCAGTTAAATAACCGGCCCGACCTGTTTCTCATCTCTTTAATGTGATTTAATTCTAAATAATATAGATGGAGAGAGTTGAACCTTGATGGGGAATAGATGAAGTGTAGGGATTACCACTAAGTTATATGGAAGTCATGTTACTTTCTTATAATTATTTTATTTTATTACTTTAAAATCTCAATAAAAAAACTTGTAATAATAAGTAAAATAATTATTTTATTTATTAAATTCATAAACTAGTGATATTCATATTCACGTAAAATCTAAAAATATAATAAATAATTAATAACTAAATTATAATTCATGTTCATTTATAGAACAAAATATATTAGGAATATGAAACTAATATTTTTTTAAAGTTTTCATGGATCCAATTTTTCATTGAATAAAATATTTATTTAAATGAAAATATTACTTTTTATTTAATTAAATACGTTTATCTCAAAAGTATATTACTTGAAGTTTCGATAAAATGTGTTAAAGCACAATAAGAATATATTTTAAATAATATATTTAACAAATGTTGTCTTGTTCTATTGGTAAAGAATGTGATTTATAAGGGAGAAGTCAATAGTTCAAACTTTCCTACATGTATAATTATTCAATTTTTTAGACAAAAGAGTAGATTCACAGGTCGGGCCGGGCCTAGCATCCAGGCCGGTCCGGGTCGGGCCATAGGCCTTGAAGGCAAGGCCCGTGATGGCCCGCGGGCCTTAATCGGCCCAGTATTATTCATGACCGGGCCGAATTATAATGGGCTGGTTCAGCTGGTGTCGCGAGCCGAACCGGCTCATTTGCCACCTCTAGTATATCGTTGCGTCGTTCTCATGAACGCAAAGAATTTTCCGTGCTGGAAGGCCTGTGCCCATCGTTCACACTTGGCATACATCCACTGTACATATTTTTTTTTACTAAGGTTGAACGACTCTATCAAACGATGTCATTCCTGTTCGAACTCTTCTTCACTGAAGATGTCAAACATTACTATCTTGAGGCCTGTAGAAAATGCAGGTTTTGCACGTTTGATTGGGCATTTTGCTCGAGATGCCATGCACAAAGTCGATGATTGCAATTATGCAGGAGTGTCTTGATCACTTTACGCATCGCCAAGGAAAATAACAAGCAGTTTCTTGTATGCATTAATCTTTAGGTCGTATCGGACACCAATACATCACCAAAATAGTGCAGTCAACTTGGCACATCGAGTCTGCCTAGAACAAATTTTCCAGACTATTATCCGTGTCAATGTTGTATTTGAAATACAATCTGGATCCATCTCCAATTTTATAGTAAGAAAAGTAATAGCTGCCTCTGAATCGGTTTTGACTACCTGCGACCTTCACCGCTTGTCCATCTTATTGTATATATCCGTTCTTAAGAACCCTACATTCTCGTAACCGTCTACTTGGTTGACCGTGTAATCATACGCTTGGCTTAGCCTAACACCAACAATATACAATCATGTCGCCTGGGTCATGTTTGCTCCATTCACTACTCTATTAGATCGAAGAAAAGGCACGTCCTGTGGTGAGGCATTGAGATGGTTGTGTTTAGCTTCAAAATCTTTTCCCACCCATTTTTTGCCTTCTTATCTAAGTTCATCCTAAAAAAAGCACGATAATTCACCCTTGTCAAGCCTCTTGGCTCTCGTTTCGTGACCTCTCTGCCCATATACTTTTTCTCTCGGACTCATTTTGAGCAAACCCATCTTCACAACACAGCTTCTCTATATTTGTTTATCATCTTTCTGTACGTTGAACACAATATTGGCTGTGTATGTATAATAGAAATCTTTGGCCTCTTGTAACGTATCAAAATTTTCACCAATGACATTTTCATTTCTCAAGTTTGCTAACGTGGATGAACCTGGTCGCGTACTTGTATCACCCCGGTTTATGGATACACCAGAATGACTCATCTTCGAAGATACTTAATTTTATTGAAAAAAATAGTTGAAGTTGATGAAATATGCCAATAATTGAAGTAGAAAGTTTAAGAAAATAAAAGAAGCGTAAAAAGAATGCATAATATGTGCCTTAGTCAACGAAGGATGCAAGCGTGATCAGGTCCAGAAGGAAAACTAAGGACTTTGAAAGTAAATAATAGTTGAAGTTATGTTAATAAAATAAGACCTTATAAAGCATCTAACTTATCTTCATAGTCTTAAAAAAATAAACAAAACAAACATTACCTTTTCGATGTAGCCGATCACTTAGTTGGAGTTGAAAATTGAACATCCAAACAAAGAAATTGAAGAAGCAAGTGTATTTGAAGTTTAGAGCAATTGATAAGTAGTGAGAATGTGTTTAGTTGAGTGAAAATTTGAATTTTAAAGGTGGTTTACGAAGAGTAATTACCCATATTATTGCACAACCACAACACCAATCAAATGCCAAACAATATGTAAATGTATTGACACGGACCAAACGCCATTCAAGAATGGCGAGTTGCCATTCCACAGTTGCGTTTAGGGTCCAACTGGCCCTTTTTGGACCCCAAACGCCAGTCACAGTGGCATTTTCCCGTGCTTAAGTGACACGGGCCAAACACCATTCAAGAATGGCGAGTCGCCATTCATGGATCGTTAGAGATACGCGTTCTCAATTCCTTTATATTTTGTTTTGTTGTAACTTCCAATTTGAGTAGAACATTCTTACATTCTGCAAGCGTAAAAATTCACAAACAAAGCCACTTCCACCTCCAATATCTTCTTACTCTCAACAATTCACTAAACAAACTTTGAATCCAGTTTAAAATTCTAAACAACGATTCGACGGAACCTCCCCATAAATATTAGAAATTCCACAATCAAAATACATATTCATATCCATATTATATATGTCCAACCAAATGTAACCAGAATTTAATAAATTCAAAAATACACTGAACAAAGTTAGAATCAAGTTTAAAATTGAGGGAGACTATCAAAAGTTGACAAAGCGTCATGGTGCAACTCTTCTCTTTTTCGACGAAGCATAATGTAAATGTTTTGTATGTCGTTCATGTTCTCGCTCTAATTCAGTATCTTCATTGGTGTCATCATCATGGTCGTCGTCATCATCATTAACTAAATATTCCCCATTGTCATCGTGACCATCATCATTATCTTCAACATCTTCATCATCTTCATCATCGCCCCCATGCCCGCTTCATTGAGTTTCATACATTTGCAGACATCTTTGTAACTTTTCGTACAAGTTTACATACTCAAAATGTCAGTTAAGAGTAAATTTGAATATTTTTGTTTCAAACTAAAAAACAATTAGGGAAATATAGGTGATTAAGATTTTCTTATCCTTTTTTGCATTGATTCTTTGGCCTTTTCCATCGCCTTCACCATCGTCTCACCTACACTCAACATTTTGTCAAAGAACTGTTGCCTAAGACAGGTAATCATACGCATCATGCCTGAAGCACATGCCACCGACACCTGCATTATTTGAATTGCGCGGTAATAAGATATTCAATGACTAGAATAAATATTAACATCATGACTCACATAATCGACATCAGCTGATGGAAGACCCCGGACTAGAAGAGGTTCTTGAATGTCAACCGTCACACTACCACCATTTGGGTGTGGAACCATTATCTACCATGGTGGTAGTTGGATTTCAACCATTATTATATCATCGATAGTCGCTCTAGCCAACCCTGATGCTCCTAGTGCTCCTATGGCTGTTGCGATTACTATGCTGCTGCCTATACCACATAGATTACAAATTTAGATTATTATATAACAATATCAATAATCATCGATATTTAAAAACTATTTAGAGACGTTTAGCACCTGCGAAGATGAAGATTCCCCATCATAGTTGTAAGACAACCACATTTTTCGAAAATCATCATAAGTATCTTCGCCATATTCCTCATTGATAAAGTGTGACGCTCTAAATCCTCCAAGACCACCAATCAAATCTTCTTTAGAATATGGTTGATCACATAACATTGAAGGTGAGGGTCTGACTGGGATTAACGACTCTTGGGATCCTAAACTCTGTCGTGCAACGCACTCACCCAAGTACCATGATCTACCAGCAGGTCCTTATAGCAAGATCATCAGGGTGGTAGGAGGTATACTGTAGTGGCAAGAGTCCGGTAAGTTTGCACGTTCTCCTCAAAGGTTCCCATTGATATGCAAGTTCAAAAATAAATAGTTTGTAAGTAAAACATTATTCATACTCACGAGGGGGGGATGATATAGGAATTTAATACGGAATTCTTTAAGGTTGTGACCAACATCCCTTGTTCTCGAGTCATTGTCTATCCAATGTGCTACTCTAGAGAACATTTCTAAACCCCAGTCGCTATACTTTTCCTGCGGCATAACGCGTCCATATTGCAATATAATACGGACAACGCCAAACCACCCCAATTATACTATTGTATCTCATCTATGTTCTGTAGGCTAGGGAGGAAGTAGAAATAGACTTTGTTGCTCTTGTAATAGAAAATTGTACTTTTCAAGAGCACTAGAAGAAACACTCTCGTCAATATTTTCTCATTCTCAAGAGTAGTACACTCATAATTAACATAATTATAAAAAATCCATTGATAACTAACTTTTTTTCTCAAAGCTCCAACAACGGTTTGTCGACTAGCTTTCGCAGTGCCTTCTTGTTGTTGTACAGATCCAAATCATAGTCTAGCTATCGAACATTGACTTTAAGGCTGGTAATTGCAGCAAAGTTCGGTAGGGTCATCGTCATTTCATCCACTTCATCTATATGAAAGATGTGGGTTGTATCTCACCATTTCTCAGCCAGGCTCTTCAAGAAGACGCGATCCATCTACCCCATTTTCAAGATACTTATAAAGTATCTAAACTTGGAAGCATCAATGTTCATTTTCACATTTTTAGGTAGTATACTATACCACGTAGGAATCCGTGTGGTGTTCCCAAAACCACGTACACCACCTCATAGAACTGAGTCGAGGAAACAAAAATTTAAGTCATGACTTAATGGAAAAGTAGTGTGAAGAAAGATGTATTACATAGGAAAAAATATCAAAGAAAGTAATGACAATAATCTGCAATCTCTATCGTGACATTTTGTCGAACACCTTACGGGCACATAAGCGTACACGATAATTTTTCATCTGAAACATATATCGCTACAAATAATCATACATTTCTAGAAGCATCACATAAAAAACACCCAATTTTCAAAATGGTTCAAGTATATATTTGGTGTTTTAACACTAAAACACATAATAACCAAATTTGTCACAAAATAAACTTACATTTTCTTTCCTTGGATGGGATATAGCATTTCATCGAACATGTTACGAGCATTCATATAAATATAGTGTAGGCCCAAATGTGGTATTTTATCAAACACCTTACGGACAATGATAAAAATACATTATATAATTAATTATGACATTTCGTCGAACACTTTACAAGCATTCAAAAAAATACTATAGTTTTCCATCCAACACATGTATTTCTACCAACAACCATACATTTCTACAATCATCACATAAAAACACCCAATTTACTGAACAAATCAAGTATCTATTAGGTGTTTTAACAAGTAGAACACATAAAAATTCAAAATCTTTAAAGAAAAACTTCTTGTTTGCTTGGTTGAGATATATGCTTCATTGGAGCAATATGAAGAATAGGGCTAGTAAGATTTTGATTCTTTGGATGAAATATTTCCACCCCAAAGCTAGTGGCATCGTACAGGCCTTTCGAACCGCTCGAACTTGGCTACGCCCTTGAACTCAACGTTCCATTTGTAACTTTATGCTTTCCTCTAGCCATTTTTTGTGAAAAAATACAATATTAGAAGGATACGAGGTTTGGGGTCACGGGTCGGATGGATTTGGCTCGGGTTGTGCTTGGGTTTGACTCGTGTGTTGCAAGGGATGTGCGAAATGAGAGATTGCGGGTTTGACTCGTGCATATTTTGCTCGGGTTGGACATATTTCAAGCAATGAAGAGATGAAGATGAAGAGATGAAGAAGAAAGGATGAGAGTAGAGTGTTTGAGTAAAGATGAATGAAGTGTTGAGAGAGGGGGCATGGTGGGTATCAGGTATTTTAAGAAGAAGGGGAATAGGATTTTTTAAGTTTGGGGTTAATTTTGATAAAAAAATAAGGTTAGATTTGACAAATATATTTATAGGGTTATAAATTAAAACGTAAATAAGGTCATTTTCCAACTTTATGGGGTTGTAATTATAAAATAAAAGGTTAAATTTTAAATTTTAATATTTAATTACAAACTTTTAATGAATACGTTCGATTTAACAGTAAAATCTGACCTTAAGGGTTACACGTGTTCCTCAAACCAATAAATAAGATTTACCGGATATCATAATATCACGACCTATAATTTTATATGGTGTAAACACGTCTCGTTTGATACTTGTCACAAAAGTACAACAACATTATCAATGACACTTTTAACGAGTTTATATATAAGTGGTCAATTACTTCAGGAATCCTTACTTAATCCAATCTAATTCCACTTAATAAGTAAAATCGTGAATGTTTGCATTTTAGAGAACAATTTTTTTCTATTTTTATTGACGATTTGTCCGGTGTAAGGTAATTAATTAAAAAAATTAAAATTTAGATATTTAGTGAAGATGGCGATTAAGGCCCAAAAAGTGCAGATTGGGGGAAAATGGAGTTTATGAGCCTTATAGGCGATCACTTTTTAAACTATGGCATTTAGGGAGTTGATTGGCGATTGTAGGCAATAAACTGGCGTTTGGCAACAAATAATGGTTGTTATACCCGTTTCTCAGCTATCTAAAAAGACCTTAAAGGAAAATAAGAAAGACATTCGAGGTCCCCTGACCCCTGGGACACCCAAGGCCTAGGGCCTCAGAGACGACAGTTCATTCCTCAGCTCAGATCCCATAGAGTACTACGCACTCGAAGTCAAAGGGGTGTACCCAAGTACCTTCCCTAAGACAAAACATCTAAGGACTCTTGCAAGAAGGTCCTTTTACTCATGATATAACAGGGAGAGGAGCACATAAGGGCGGGAAACCTCACGTCCTAGCTCAAATTCGACACCTAGGCCAAGGTAGAAGTCTACAAGGTGTCATCGAATACATTTAATACACCTAGATCAATTAGAGGGGAGAGAAAGATAAAAGGCACGGAGCCCAGCGTCCAAAGAGTCAGCCTGCCTACGCCTAACAAAGTGTAATCATAAACATTTAATATGGTCAGTCCAATGGAGACCGAGGAAGTGCATAGAGTGGTATGAGGATAGGCTGTCCTGACACTTGAGGTCATCACTTGTTATCTTGTACCTCACCAAGCCAATCAGAGAAGCTGAAAGGGGGGTTGGTCTGATGAAGCGCCCTATTAGAGGAAAGACTTGCTGCAGTACGGAGACCAACCTAGCCTAAGACCAACTTCCCATTATAAATACCTTAGTAAATACACTTTAACAGCTACGTAACAACTTCCAACTACTTCTCTACTTTGCTCTCCTTCATCTCTTACTAACATAAGCTTCAAAAGGGTAAAAAGGAGACCACCCCCTTCTTCCTTGGTCTCCTACTTTACCTTCCCCCATTGCAGGCGTGGAGAGAGAAGTGGAGCATATACATTGTTGGCCTGATCTCATCCTCAAGATTTAGCCATCAACAATTGGCGCAGTATGGGGGAAAGGAAGGGTAAACATGCTTTACCTCGTAGTTTCCAACCGAAGAGTTATGAAAACGAGTCGAGTTGAAGATCCAATCGGACAGCAAGATCTAACCGAGGGCCATCCCCTTCTGCGCATTCAAGGGAGCCCTCGATTCCTAATGAGGTGCCAGCCCCAGCGCCCCAAGCAAATCGAGGGGTCAGCCGATGAAACTACCTAACCCAACGAGAGGAAATTACCTAGTTACAAAGGCAGGTCCAAGCCCTCACCCTAACCCTTAACCATCAGCGTTGAACCCCTCATGTTGGGACCCATAATCCAGAGGAGGAAATAGAAGAGTAGGTGGAACATCAAGATCAAATCGCGGGGACTAGTGCTGGATGACCTCGGGGGCATATCCTAACAACCCTAAGGATCTATGCACGATGCTCGATGAAAAAAGAAAGGCGCAGATCGAAGTCGAGGACACAGTCGAAAGCTGGGGCTAGGGGGATAGATAAGACAACTCCAAGAGCAAATAGGTGACATGAGGTGAGTTTGAGCTATGGAGGTCCCCTACTTAGCAGAGGCCCTGCTTCAGCATGCAGAACCTTCATTCACAGAGGAGATCATGCGTGCTGAGATGCCCCCACGGCTTAAGATGCTATCCCTAATAGAGGAAAGACTTGGATGGAGCTCCAGGGTACCCTAGGGGCTATTATGTGTAGTGTTCCCTCTTACACTAACGTTCTCAGCCCGCTCTTGGTATCAAAAACTAAAGCCAGAATGTATTTCATCATGTGGTGAACTTAGCAAGATGTTCATCTATCAATTTATAGGAGGTAGAGATTAGAGGAAGCCTGCCACTCATCTCTTCACTATTAGACAACAGAAAGATGAGAACCTACGCGGCTATATTGTCAGGTTCAATGTATAGGCTCTGAGAGTGGAGGGGTACATCGATGACATAGCCTTCACAGTAATGATAGCTAGGTTAAGTGACAAGAGATTGTTATGGTCCTTAGCAAAAAAGACACCCAGAAGTTTTGCTGAGATCCTTACCCGCGCCCAAAAGTATATGAGCGCAGTTGAGCTCCAAAGCACGTAAGATGAGGATCGGACCAAGGACAAGCCAAGGGAAGAAAATAAGAAACCTGACCAGCGGGGTGGGAAGAAAAGACCTCGTGAGGAAGCGAGAGTGCTTGAATCAGGCAAGCCAAAGTCTTTATGTGTAGACTGATTTGTTAACCTGACTCCATTGACAACACCCAAGAGTAGATTCTCATGCAAATTGGAGATAATGGATTGTTGGGATGGCTAGAAAAAATGAAAGGAAACCAGGAACACCAGAATAAGAATAGATATTGGTGTTTCACAAGGACCATGGGCACCACACAGCTGGATGTATGACCTCAAGCGAGAACTCAAAAACTTGGTCCAAAAGGGGTATCTTAAAGAGTGCGTGGCTTCTAGATGACGAGAGCACAACCCACCGCCACTGCGAAGGACTCATAAGGAAACATGACCCCCAGAAACAACCACTAGAGAGGTGAGAACCATGTGGGGAAGACTGCATAGAGGCAACTCCAACTAGAACCGAACAAACTTAGCCCGGCAAGCAAGGAGGGAACTTGATGCTATTTCAATGCATCCCCTATAACCTCTCATTACCTTCACAGAGAGCCACGAGTCACCAACACTTATTACTTCGTACCTATAAAAGAAGAGTTGATCTTTACAAATCGAGACCTAGTAGGTGTCCACTACCCCCACAATGATGCCTTGGTAGCCCCCCTCTCCATTGTAAATGTTCGAGTCCATCGATTACTTCCCGTCGACGGGGGCAGCTCTACTGACATACTAGGGATGGAAGCTCTGATGCAAATGGTACTTGACCCTAATGACTGCATTCCCGAAGCCACAAGCCTAGTAGGCTTTGGAGGAGAAATCATATTCCCCCATGGGAGCATCGAACTTCCTGTCACCATGGGAGAGTACCAACAGCAGGTCACACTGATGACAAAGTTCATGGTGGTCCATGACACCCAAGCTTGCAACGGGATCAATGGGCGACCATTTGTGCACATGACTAGATCAGTCCCATTATCCTACCACCAAGTTATGAAGTTCCCCACTCCACATGGTGTGGGAACTGTCTAGAGAGTGTTATGCCACATCATTGTGTAGGAGAGAAGCGCCTATTTTAATGCTCGATGATCCAAAGGATGTGATAGAAGAAAGAGAAAGTGTCACCCCATAAGACACCCCATTGCAAATGACACCAGATGACCAAGATGAAGGCAGGGCTCACGCGGAACCAACATAGGAAGTTAAGGAAGTTGTGCTGGTCACAAGCGACCCAACTAAAGTAACTAAGATTGGGAGCAACCTAACCTGTGAATCAGAAGCTGAGCTAATTACATTCCTTCGATCTAACATAGATATCTTCGCCTGAACGCATGACGACATGCCAAGGATAGACCTAAAGGTCATAATACACATATTACGGGTGAACCCTGAGGCTAAATCAGCCAGGAAAAAGAGGAGACAATTTGACAAAGCAAGGATCAAGGCCATGAATGAAGAAGTTGACAAGATCGTAGAGGCCTAACCCATAAGAAAGGTCCACTACACTATGTGGTAAGTAAATGTAGTGATGGTAAAACCTAATGGGAAGTGGAGAATACGTGTGGACGTCACTGACGTTAACAAGGCCTGCCCAAGGATAGCTTCCCACTTCCAAAGATAGACTAGCTTGTGCATGCCACAACTGGGTATGGGGTGTTATGTTTCATGGATGCATACTCAGGTTACAATCAGATAAGAATGTATCCCTCCAATGAAGATAAGACTGCACTCACCATTGAAAGGGGCTTGTTTTGTTATAGGGCCATGCCTTTTGGGTTAAAGAATGTTGGGGCCACATATCAGCGCCTTGTCAACAAGATGTTCGTAGAGCAAATAGGGAGGAATATGGAAGTATACGTTGATGACATGCTTTGCCGAAACCTTTTCAACTCTAATGCAGTACAATAGGAGGCTTAACCCAACCAAGTGTGTTTTCAGAGTTGGAGCAGGGAAGTTTGTTGGGTTCATAGTAAACCAAAAGGGGATTGAAGCAAACCCATATAAGATTCAAGCCCTTGTGCAGATACAACCACCCTGAAACGTAAAAGAACTACAGAGGTTGAATGAGCGAGTTGCTACCCTGAATCGGTTCGTGTCCCGAGCTATAAAGAAGTGCCTCCCCTTTTTTCGAGCATTAAAAAGGGGAAAGGATTTTCAATGGACAGATGAATGCAATAAGACCTTTGAGCAGCTAAATGAGTATTTAGAGAAGCCACCCTTATTGAGCAAGCCGGTCTCAGGGGAATTTCTCTTCATGTGCCTAGCTGCCACTCCAATGGCAGTTAGCTCAGCCTTAGTTAGGGAATAAGAGAAAATTTAGAGGCATGTGTATTACACCATCAAAGCTCTCATCAAAGGTGAGTCACGATACCCAGACTTGGAAAAACTAGCTTATGCGGTTGTTATGTATGCCCGAAGACTGAGATCATATTTTCAGGCACACCTAATCACCATCAGGATCGAGTATCCGCTAAAGCAGGTGTTAATGAAATCTGAAGTGTCTGGAAGGATAGGTAAGTGAGCTATTAAACTATTAGAGTTTGAAATAAAGTTTGAACCAAAGACTGCAATCAAAAGTCAAGCCATGGCTGATTTCTTGGTGGAGTTAGCCCTGACCTCAATCCAAGATGAAGAAAAGCTATGGGAACTTTACGTCGACAGATCCAATAACACAGCTGGTAGCGGAGCGGGTCTTGTCCTCATCACTCTTAACCGGATCAAGCTCGAGTATGCCCTCAAGTTTGGGTTTTCAGCCACAAATAATGAAGTAGAGTATGAGGCAATGCTAGCAGGCCTGAGGTTGGTTGTGGCCTTCGGGGTGAAAAATCTTATAATATATAACAACTCGCAACTTCTAGCGGGACAAGTGAAGGGGGATTCCAAGCCAAAGAGGAACGCATGGAACAATATCTTACCTAGGCCAAGACCTTCCTAAGATCCCAAAACAGTAATGCTGACTCCCTAACAAGATTAGCCTCAACATTTGGACATGACCTAGACAGGACTATCTCGGCACCTCGCCCGCCCAAGAATTAGGGTATTGGAGTCCATGGAATTGGACCTCACCCAGGACGAGTGGATAGATCCCATCATTCACTATCTTAGTCAATGAGAACTCCCAGAAGACAAGACAGAAGCAAGAAAATTTTGATACGCCTCAGCCCGATATACGTTGCTAGAGGGAATCCTATACCAAAGAGGTTTTTCACTATCATATCTAAGGTGCTTAAGAAAGGTGGAGACTGACAATGCCATGAAAGAGGTGCATGAAGGCACGTGCGGAAACCATTTGGGGGGGAGCTCTGGCACCCAAACTAATTAGGTAGTTCTATTACTAGCCTACCATAAAAAAGATGCAAAAGAATTCACGCGAAGATGTAATCAGTGCCAGAAATTCGCCCTTACCTTTAGTAGCCCCCACAAGATCTTACTTCCGTGATTAGCCCATGGCTTTTTTCAAAGTGGGGCATCGACCTCATAGGCCCCTCCTAGTGGGCAAAGGACAAGTGGAATTCTCCATATTTCACCAAGTCATTGGCAACAATTACATAGCAAAAGGTTACTACTTTTGTGTGGAAAAATATTTTTGCAGATTTGGCATTCCTCATACTATCATGACGGATAACGGAAACAGTTTGATAGCGTAAGGTTTAAGGAATTTTGTGATGGTTTTGACATCAAACACATCAAGTCCTCTCTGGCCCATCTCTAGGCTAATGGAAAGGTGGAGGCAGTCAATAAAATTATCAAACACACCCTGAAGGTGAGGCTTCAAGACTTGAAAGGGGCATGACCAAAAGAACTTCCGGGGTCATGTGGTCTTACCAAACCACGACTCAGGGGTCGACGGGAGAGACCCATTTCTCTTCCCTTTAGAATAGAAGCAATGGTCCTAGTAGAAATTGGACTGCCCATGACAAGGCAACGCTCGTATAATGAGGAGGTAAATGAAGAAACCTCCAGAGTCCGACTCGACCTAATTGAAGAACATCGAATTATAAGGTTATTCGAGCCCATGATGATGTTAAATGCCATTTTGGTCCCAACTGGGAGGGACCTTATAAGGTTATCTGAGCACTGGGGCGCGTAACATATGAGTTAGAAGATCGTTGGGGGAATATACTTAAGCACCCATGGAATGCAGAACACTTAAAAGTGTATTACCCATAAGTAAATGTATGATTTTTGAAGACATGATTATTGCTAAAATACGAATGAAAAAGTCCTAAATGGACCCTTATGAGTATCCATAGTAATTCTTTAACATTTGGGCTGTACCCCACGATAGTTACTACTACAATCATTACCACTATGACCCTCGGGCCCTTAAAAGCAGAAGTAAACCCCAAAGCCGATTGACCAAATGCCACGGTCAAGGCAACTAAGGCCTTCGGGCCCTTCAAAGTAGAAGCGAAGTCGAGGGGCAATAGGCCGAACCCCACAGTCAAGGCAACTAAAAACCTCGGGCTCTTCAACATAGAAACAAAACCAAGGGCCAATAAATCGTACCCCACGGTCGTTGAAAATGTCAATCTAAAAGTAGAGGGCCAATAAATCGTACCTCACGATCACCACTAATACAACTCCCAGGCTCTTCAAGATCGAAGCGAACCTAAGAAGTTGTATTACAAAGACCCTAACAAATGAAGGGTCATTACTGAGACCCTAACAAATGAAGTGCAAAAGCAATGCACAAAGAAACAAAATTACAATCAATATTCATAAAAGTCAGCAAGCATCATATGTTCCACTTATATATACCCATTACATCATGTGTCATATTACAATTACATACCACAAAAAAATACAAACAACCAAATAAGTGTTTACTAAAGATCAAGTCGGGGGAGGATGAGGATGAGAGTCGACAAACACGCTCGAAAGAAAGCTGAAAGCCAAATATGAGTAATGCTCCAAAACCAACCTCCTCGTTATGGCTACCTCGGCACCAAATTATTCAAACAACTTTTCAGTCCTGCTTGATTGGGACAAAGTCACATTCCTTTTAGCTGCATCGGCACGCCTTCGAGTAGACCTAGCATATGATAACTCTACATGCACCCTAGCAAGCTCTTATTTTGACCATTTAACATCATCATGGGCCTTGGCTAAGGTATCCTCTACATGGGTCAGTTCATCCTCCACCATGGCTTGTTCAGCCCTAACCTCAATAACTTCCGGCCTAGCAGGGATCAGCTCATGTTGTAGGTTCTAGGCAAAATTCTTGAGCTTAGTCTTCTCCACCTGCAATGCTTTAACCTCGACATTAACTCTCTGAATGCTCGTATCTTTCTCCCTCACTTATGAATGAAGAGCCTCAACCCCAGCTAGGGCAGAACACAAGTCACTACTGTGTGCCTCGTGCGTAACATGACAATCCTCGGGTTTTGGGAACACCTGAACATGTAGGCGTTGCGAGGCCTCTAACTCCTTAATCAAGCACGCAATGCCTCAATATGTAGGTGCCACGTAGCCATTAACTCCTCTACATGCCCCTGGTGGACCACCTCTAAATGGACGATCTCATCAGATGTCCCTGCACTGTGACCCCCAGCTCATTTTTAGGTCCTTGATCTGAGACTTGAGCAACTCATTTTCTTTGACGACAAATGATTTATCTTCCTCAACTCGTTTGGCCGAAACATGGGTAGCATCAATGTTGGCCTTTAGTTGAGCCTCGCGATACTCCAATAGAGTACACGCCAGAGATACCTGAAACAAAGGTCAGTTAGTAAACCTTGCTAAAGACAAAGTAAACTAAAGAAAAATTGAGGGTATATAGATCGACTTGCGTGGAGGCGGCAACACTAACGGAAGAGAGGCCTTGGTCTCTCAATTCTAAAAGCCCCAAGGCTCCGTCAACTGTGAACCGATGCTCCAGACAAGCCTCTATGTCATTCATCATCCTAATGAGGAACTCATGGCTTCGGTCGACGTTGTGGTTGTCACGATCAGGAACAATCACCCTAGGGAGTCTCTTAGCTCCGGAGACAACGACACGCTCATCAAAGTTAGCATCCCTTGCAGACTCCTCAGAACCCTTGATATCACAAATAAGAGCACGAGTGCCCAAGGACTCACCCCTAGTATCACCACCAACATCAGGGAGACCCCCGAGATCTAGGCCAACTATCCCAACACCATGACTTCTACCAGAGCATCCCACCCCTATAGCACCAGGACCCCCCGAATCCAAAGTCACCCCATCGTCGATGGCTATTTCATCATGGGATGCCAGAACACTGGGAACAACCTTGGAATGAACCGTATCGACATCAAGGTCTATAAAAACATCAAGTACCTCTACCCCGCGGTCTCACCAAATAACGTCACCCTCAAATTGAGAAGGAGATGTTAGGTTTGCCCCAGTATGGATGGTATGGGGTCTAGAACTGGAAGATGAGGTGTCACGATGCTCGAAGATGTCTTTAAGTTGAGCCATGTCATCTCCCTCATCCTTCACCTTCTTCAGGAAAAAACATGGCAGAGGCTCAATATATTCTATGTGAGCGATTGGAGGAGGTGTAGAAAAGCCACATGAAGATCTTACAAAGCTGTCAAAACCTATATCTACGGGTTGAGGAGCCTGGGATGACCCACCAAGGCCATAAGAGGTGTTGTCTACTTGTCGAGGGGCGTGAGATGGACGACTGACGCCATCAAAGGTGTTGCCTGAACGCAGAGGGGCATGAGAAGACCCTCAGAACAGCCCCCACTTTTTGACGTAGGGGATGGATCCTTAACCTTTTCCCTTTTCCTCTTCTTAGACACATTCACCTGCTTCTTGGCCTTAGATCCACCCGAGGAAACAAACAAAGACATAAGTTGCTTACTAAAAAGCTATCTGCAAAGACATAGCAAATAGAAAGCTAAGAATAGACAAGTTATTTACTAAGTGTTAAAAGTATACTCCGAGGCATGCAATGAATAGACAAGTTATTCACCTCTCTGGCGAAATCTGGAATGCCAACTCGATCTACTTCAGCATCGCACCATTTAACTTAGGGCGGTAGCCTTTCATCCCTACAATCACAAAAACATAAGGAATAACTCTAACAGTTTCTAAGAACACATTTGCGTGTATGTATAAATATGTTGAATTGGAATGAAAGTGGACTTTCACCAAGGGTATACACAAGATCCGTGGGAGTAAACCTGTGAAGAACCTTTAATGACTCCTTGAGGGAAGACCCTGCCCGTTTGGCCCACTCTCCACCAACAAAAAATCAATGGTCCTTGGTCTCTCTATTATTGGATGGTAAGTTAAGCATGGGTGCACGTGACTTTCCCCCATGTGGGCTCAAATAAAATATCCCCGCTCCTCCACGCTTGAGCTGAAATATATCTTGTATTACTTTGAAATCAAATAGAGTCCTAAAAATGACCCGCCATATCACATATACTCCTAAGATATTCCTCCAAGAGTTAGGAATAAGATGCCATGGAGTGCAGTGTAACCTCCTAAGATCTAACCTCACTATATAATGAAGGGGAAGCCGGAGCCCGACCTCAAAGTGGGACTGACAAAAAGTAATCTCACCACCGGGAGGGGTACTAACTAGCTCGTCGGACGAGGAAGTCATAAAGTGATTGGGTCAGAGATAGAATACTTCTTCCGAAGCTCATCCAAGTGTTGCTGAGTCATGGTTCTCGGAGCAACGTCAATCGCATAAGTCTCATTCGTGCTCCCCCAGCCTCATCTTGCCCATGATCACTATCCTCACCCCCTGAATCAACCTTAGGATCGGCTCCATCTGAGCCATGACTACTAGTTGCTTATGATTCGCCACCCTCTTGACCTCTAGTGTCCAACGAGGGGGACCTCGAAGATTCAAACCTAAGATGAACCCAACTCAACAAAAGAATCATTTTGTGAATCAGAAGCTGAAAACACGACGAAGCAACGATCGGGAAGACAACTATGACCTAAAAATTCAAAAAAGTAAGGGTCATTCAATTGTAGATGTAAAGGGGACCTAAAAATGGTTAAGTGTATGATAAAAAAAGGGGTAACAAAGTAGTGAGTCTAACCCCAGGTCCTAGGGTTCTGGAGGCCACTCGAGGCTAATCCTCTGCCAAAGAACCCGAGGCCAGTCCTCGGCCAAGGAACCCAAGGCCAGTCCTCGGTGGTACCCAAAGCCATGACCTCGGGAGCACCCGAGGCCCCATCTTCAGGTGCTGCCTCGGGCTTACGTGGCCCCATCCTCGGGATAATTCTAGATCACGACTACACCCTCGTGACCATACCATGCCCATCTAGTTCTCTTTTATGAAAAATAAATAAGACAAAAGGAAAAGAGGAGAGAGAGGAGTACCTTGCACCCAGTGGAGAAGAAAATGAGGGGGTGAATAGCCTTCTATTTATAAGGATCTAAAACTTATCCTAGCCATCCAAAGAACCCCTGAGTGTAAGGTCTCCTCGATTAACGTGACCATTATGACCTCTATACCAAAGATTTGTCCTTTCACTTAGTCTATGAATAAGCTAGGACGATCGTGTCATATAAATAAAAAAAGACTAAACTCCCCGAGTCCATGAATATTAACGACATCGATGAGTTTAGGGGCAATTGTTATACTTGTTTCTCATCTATCTAAAACCGACCTTAAAGGATAATAAGAAAGACACCCGAGGTTTGCTGACCCTAGGGACACCCAAGGCTTGGGGCTTCAGAGACACTAATTCAGTCCTCAACTCAAGTCCCACGGAGTACTACACACTCAAAGTCAATGGGGTGTACCCAAGTACTTTCCTTAAGGAAAAACATCTAAGGATTCTTGCAAGAAGGTCATTTACTCATGGCATAACAGGGAAATGAGCACATAAGGGCGAGAAACCTCATGCCCTAGCTCAAATTCGGCACCTAGACTGAGGTAGAAATCTGCATGGTGTCATCGAATACATTTAATACACCTAGACCAATCAGAGGGGAGAGAACGATAAAAGTCATGAAGCCTAGCGTCCAAGGAGTTAGTCTTCCTGCGCCCAGTAGAGTGTCATCATAAGCATTTAATATCGCCGGTCCAATGGAGACCGAGGAAGTGCATAGAGGGGTACGAGGATGGGTTGTCCTGACACTCGAGGTCATCACATGTTACCTCGTACCTCACCAAGCCAATCAAAGAAGGTGAACGGTGGGGTTGGTTCGAGGAGGCGCTTTATTTAAGTAAATGCCTGCTACAGTACATAGACCAACAGAGCCTAAGAGCAACTTCCCACTATAAATATCTCAGTAAATGCACTTTAATAGGTACGCAACAACTTTCAACTACTTTTCTATCATCCTTTACAGACTAAAGCTTCAAATGGGTAAAAATGAGACCACCCCCTTCTTCCTTGGTCTCATATTTTACCTTCACCCATTGTAGGTGTGGAGAGAGAAGTGGAGCACATACATTGTTGGCCTGATCACATCCTCGAGATTTAGCAGTCAACAATGGCGATTTGCACCTTCAGTATGGCGTTTGGAGGTTGAAAGAATGACGTTTGAAGGGTAAAGAGTGGTGATTGGGTTTTTTTGTGTTCACCAAATGCGAAGTCGGGTAAAAATAGAATCTTGAGGGATTCACCAAAAATTAAAAAAAATTGGAAAGATTCACCAAAAATATATTGGGGTTCACCAAATATGTACTGGGATTCACCAACTATGTAGTGGGGTTCACCAAATACTATCAAAATTAATAATTTTTGGAGGGGTTCACCAAAGTTATCTTTGTACGTATTTGGTGAATCCAATACGTAATTGGTGAATACTAGTATATATTTGGTGAACCCTCCAAAAAGTATTAATTTGTACGTATTTGGTGCACCCTCCAAAAAGTATTAATTTGTACGTATTTGGTGAACCCCCATACATATTTGGTGAACCACGGTATGACTTTGTTGAATACCTATACATATTTGGTATACCCCTCCAAGAATCATTAATTTGTACGTATTTAGTGAATCCCTAATATGTAGTTCACTAAATATATAGTGGGGTTTACCAAATACGTACTAATTAATAAATATTGGAGGGGTTCACTAAATATATATTGGGGTTCACCAAATATGTACTGGGGTTCATAAATTATGTAGTAGGATTCACCAAATACGTACATAATTAATAATTCTTAGAGGGGTCATCAAAATTGACTTTGTACGTATATGATGAATCATGGTATGCAATTGGTGAACTCTAATCCATATTTGGTGAACCCCTCCTAGAATTATTAATCTCTATGCATTTAGTGAACCCTAGTAGATATTTGGTGAACCTCAGTACGTATTTGGTAAACACCGATACATATTGGGTGAACCCCTATAAGAATCATTGATTAGTACGTATTTGGTGAATCCCAATACATTAAAGGTTCACCAAACATATACTGTGGTTCAATAAATATGTAGTGTAGTTTATCAAATACGTACTAATTAATAAATCTTGAATGAGTTCACCAAATATGTACTAGTGATAATCGAATATGTACTTAGGTTCACCGAATATGTACCTAGTTTCATCAAATATGTAAAATTAATAATTTTTGAAGGGGTTCACCAAATATGTACTGGAATTTACTAAATATGTACTGGAGTTCACTCAATATGTACTGGGGTTCACCAAATACGTACAAAATTGACTTGTACATATTTGGTAAACTCAATATGTATTGGGTGAACCTCATTATATATTTGGTGAACCCCTCCAATAATTATTATTTTATATGTATTTGGTGAACCCTATTACAAATTTAGTGAACCTCAGAACATATTTGGTGAATAAAAAAAAAACTTTTTACCAACTGGGTCTTGTGTGGCCTGGATTGCTCTAAAAGTAATTTAAGGGCCACAATGGCCCAACACTCATGCCAGGAAAGCCCTAGCATGATAGAAAAATCCTATAATTAATCTGTTTGTGAACCTCCTAGCTCAGTCATTAGATACAACCAATAGAACTAAAGTATGATATATATGCTGGCTGTCTGGATGAGGTATTTTTTTTTCCACTGATTAGTTCCTCTTTCAATATTATTTTGATATTTAATTTAAGTTGAAAAAGATTGATTTCAATAGTAGAAGAATGAGGAACTTTGTTCCTTTAAATGAAAATGAATCATATTTGCTTGATATTGAGTTGATCTCACGTTTAGTGTGTGCAAGTTTTAGTTTATAAGTAAGTGGAAAATCTCCACATTACAAGCTAACTTTTGAAGTTGAGAAATCTCAATACTATCTAATATTGGTATTAGAGTGCACATAAGCTAACAAATCTCCAGCCTAATCTTAGTAAAATGAGTAGATGACTATACGACTCAAGGCTCGATGTTTGACGATACAGATTGTTGGGGTAGTTAGGCAACAAGTAACAATGTGGGTGAAGCGAATGGATGATTATTCAACTTAGGGTTTTGATATGTAACATGAGAGATTGTTGATGAGATAATCTCACATAGATTGTAAAAATGGTTGGTGGCTAGTTAAATTATATGTATATGTTTGTGAAAAACCTAAAATTTCACTTTACAACCACGAGGATATAGCGCAAATGGTCACTATGGGCTTGGAGGTTTACTCCCCCCAAGTTGCGGGTTAGAACCAGGGATCAAATTATCTTGTGGGCATCGACTTGGGGATTTATGCCTTGATTTACTCTGGTGCACTTATGGAGAACTCCTAGCCGATGGTCTGTACACCTCCGAGATTAGTGGAGAACTATGCTCCGGAGACCTGGTAATAATCTAAAAAAAAAATTCACTTTACAAATTAACTTTTGTGGTTGAAAATACTTAAAATCATCTAACATTGATATACTAGTTCAAATAAGCCATCAAGTCTCGAGTTCGATCTTGATAAAGTGGGTCGGTAGTGATTTACTCAAGGCCAAATGTGTGAAGGAGGAGATTGTTGAGGTAGTAAGACAACAAAAGCTCGTCTAATATAGGTGAACCAAGTCGATGCTTATTTGATGAAATAAATTATTAATTAATATGATCTCACATCGATTGTGAAAGAAATCTGATGGTCCGTTTAGAAGTATGAGAGAATCATTTGACCTTATAAAAATAATTTTTGAGGTGGATGACACTCAATGCTACCCAACACTAATTATATATAGCTTGGACACCCAATACAACCATAGTAATTTCAGTTGAGCAAGGGCAATATATATAGATATGTATGCTTGGTTAAGCTTTCAGGTGGCTATAAAACATTCCAGCTTCCAACTAATTAAAGAGACTAACTGTTATTTATACCATCTAATCACTCTCATAAGCAAATATCCC